>BQKZ01002765.1:57485-69082 GCA_036244855.1 Temnopleurus reevesii | reverse complement strand
TCTCGGTATCAAAATTCCTTGGTGCGCGCATGATAATGATGTACACTGCAATAACCTGAGTGTGTTAATTTAACATTAATTTTAGTATATGTTGTGGTGTTTCTAAGAACGAAGATTTTTTTAATGTGTTTTGAAATGTCATGGTGTAGTGTTTCTGACTCCCGCCTCTGAACTGGATGGTCGGATGTTCTAATCCCATCCATGAAGTTAATTTTCTTCAGCAAGAAATGCATAAATCCACACTGTGCTGCACTCAACCCAGGTCATGTAAATTAGTATCGGCAGGAATGTATTCCTTTAAATGCAAAAGGCACCCACTTGGCAGCTATTGTTATGGCCCCGTAGAATGTTAGATAATATTTTTTTTTTCTCTCGGCTCTGAATATTTGACTAGAGAGATGACGTGTCTTAATAGTATGTAGGAATATTATTATTAGTAGTAGAATTCATAAACCTTACTCATGTAGAACATAAAGCTTCGAATGGATTAAAAAGTCGAAGCACATCTTGAAACGACTTTTCTATTTTACACACTTGTAACAACAACAACAATTTCATTGAAAATAATTTTTCAGTTTGTATTTCACACACTTATGTAAAGTTCCTATGTGATGGATTTTGAAAATATAAAGTTATAGTAGAGCCGTTTTCGGAGGGTCTCCTTTTCTGACATAATTGTGGCTGTCATTGCGTGACTGGGTTGGCAAAGGCAAAGGGTTTCTAAATCCTTATGCTAAACTGTTGATATTAAGACATCTTTTTCTTTGAACAGAAATTCTGGAGTGTGCGTCTGCACCTTGTCAAAATGGCGGTGAATGCTTCGAAGGAATCAATTCATACATATGTATGTGTGTACCTGGATTCTCAGGCGTACACTGTGAAACAAGTAAGTTGGCAACACTAATTATACGATCCTCGTCATTAGGATTAATGTCATGTGAGAGCGAATTCACCAATCATAGATCGGTACCTACATTTCACACACCGATAACTTTATAGAAGCTTTATTATGCAAAAGGAACTAAATCTCCCTGCTAGAGTGGGACTGACGGCAGAAATATCGATCTGGGTAATTGTAATGCTTTATGATGCCCGTTACACCAACAGCAAGAGTACGTCTTAATGAAATTCCTTGAGATTTGACAACTTGTCAATTTGTTTCATACTAATTGAATTCCTATGAAAAGTTGCTAAGACATTCACTTTTTTTGGGGGGGGGGGCGTAATGTACCTTGCACTTTCATGATATTGTCCATCCCATAAAGTCGGAGCTATATTTTGAGCAAAAGTTATGATATTTGAATAAATGTTTCCATCTCTGTTTGTGATTCCAAATCAGATGTTGACGAATGCGCAAGCATGCCTTGCCAGAACGGAGGTGGGTGTGTTGATGACGTCAATAGATACATCTGTTCCTGTTTACCGGGATACCAGGGCGTGCATTGCGAAGAGGGTATGTATCTTCTCACACAGTTATGTCTCAGTCACATTGGGCCCCGGAAGCAACGCGATTTAACATGGTTCTTTGTTCGCAGGCAGGTAACTGTGAACTGAACAAAGAGTTGTGTTTAATAGTGTTGCTTCTGGGGCCCTATGTGACTTGGGCCTTACAATGGCGGTTCCTCTATTTTTGAGTATTTTCGGAGGGGAGCTCGGGCTCTTCAGGCCATAACCACCCCTCTTGGAATCCAGATTTGGTTAATCCCAGATCCAACTTTAACTTATTCATGGAATAGACCACTTTCGTAATGTAGTCAATTTTTTTTATCCAAGCTTATTCGTCAAATGCAATATGATGACATATCTGATCACCCGAAATAGCATAATTACATTTCAATGGAAGGAATGTGGATAGCATACAGTGGCCATTTCTAGGTTCGACATCTACCATGTCTGTCCAAACCAGCAACGTCAACGTATGCAATTAACATTCTGAGTATTGTACTCTCATTAGTCTTGACAGCTGAATACATAGTTCGTCATGGGAAATACGTGAATAGATTTAAATACATTATGAAACTGGTGAGTTACTTCATTGTGCTGTGTAAACTCTTCTCGGTTCTTTATTGTAGAGATCTACCAGCTCAAGTCGGAAGCGGTTATATGAAATTATTTTGATTTTACAATCATGAATTATTAGTGTTCGATCTGAAGAAAAAAAACATTATTTTCATAATAACAAATTTTTCCTAGCTCCAATACAATTCCATTATTCTATTTCATATTTAAAAAATCGATTTACTTTCTTAATTATGATTATATGCACCCAAAGGATGGTGAAGCAAACAAAAAAGAAAACAAAAACGCCCAGCGCCAATTACAATGTTAACTCACTTTTCAGTCTGCGCCAAGCTTCTTCGGCCACGGTTCCTCCCTCAAATAATACAAACGATTAATTGTTCAGCTAGAGCAAGCTATAAATTAATATATGTCCATTATATAGATAGATTGTGATTTCATTGTCAGTTTCTTTTACAGTTTTCATGAATGTCAAATTTTATGCTTAACGTGTATGATATGATATTTGCTTTTGTATGTACATTTTTTTTTTTTATAGATATTGACGAGTGTGCGAGTAATCCATGCCTTAATGAAGGGACCTGTACAGATCGAGTGAATACATTTCCATTTTCGATAGATTGTGATTTCATTGTTCACATTTGTTTGCCGATCTCGTAAAAACAAATATTTAGTATACTAAATGTGTTTGATAAAGCTGCGGTCATGACTTTGTTCATCCACATGTTTTAGATATCGACGAGTGTGCGAGCGATCCTTGCCTTAATGAAGGGACCTGCACAGATCGAGTCAACAACTTTGTATGCACATGCCCACCAGGTTACACCGACTCCATTTGCAGCACCGGTATGTAACACACGAATATCCTTAGACGAACACTATGGTATTTTCGATTTCATTCAACTGTGAAGAAAGGCTCGTCGACCAGAAGTAGTACGTCATAATTTTGCGCGTCTGCTGATTGTTGTTAGGTAGTTGCGCACGTAACAATGAGCAGACGCGCAAAACTACGACGTACTACTTCCGGTTGACTGTGACTGTGACGAATGAAATCGAAACCTCCATATTGTATGCACTATTAGGTGCTAGTTTAATACCAACTCAGTGTTGCATGATTACCATTACTGAGGCATGGAAGCATAAGAAATAAGATGAACTGAAAATCAATCGTATCTCTATATACTTGAAATGCCAAGTGCGCCGCGGATGTCTGCCGGGCTAAAGCCAGGGTAATAATAATGTAAAACGCATTGAGCTCTCAGCAGAGTTGATACGTGCGCTATATAAATTGCATATATTATTATTATTATTATGAATTTTTGTCATAGAGTTACGATTAATATTCATCGTAAGTTTAATTGCACTTTGTTTTTGTTTACAGTCCCCAGATTTGACTCCCACTCTTCCAATTTTGGCAGGAGATCTCCGGCATTGAGACCATTATAAGGCAAAAATCTCCCGCCCCCTCGGTTTAAATTTCTTCTATTATACCGACGCGTCTCTTTTCCCTTCATCCCTATTTCATCCGTCACATTGAAGGAAATACAATGTAGATCTTAACCAATGACTTTCAACCAGTTCAATTTAATTCTTGTCGCAGTTCAATGTAACCCTAAAAAAGCAGGAGAAAGCTTTTCAAATCCTAAAATTCCATCTAGTCATAACGTTTCATAGCGCGTTAACCTCCCGATTAAATGGTGTTTGGGCTAGAAGTCTTTAAGAACTTATTCCAATTGTGATATGTTTTAAAGTATTTCAAATGTAATTATTTTTGTATTTTCTTGCTGTTATACGATAGAAATCAACGAGTGCTCATCTGACCCGTGCGTCAACGGACTTTGCTTTGATCAGGTTAATAGCTACAGCTGTGTGTGTAATCCGGGATGGACCGGTATCAACTGTGATATAGGTATGGATAGCATATTTGTTTTTTTTTTTTAAAGATATCATTTCAAAATGATTTCCTAAATAAGTACCGAAACAATTTCATTCAGGTACTTATGAGGTATGATTTTTGATCTAAATTGAACTCGTTCCATATGAATTCGCCCTGCGCAGAGACTCCAACTCTCCCGTTTTCGGCGGGAAATCTCCCGTTTTCAGGCCAAGTTAAGAAAACCTCCCGTTCTCCCCCTGGAGTTTTAATTTCTCCCGCCCGAGCTGCGTGTCACCCGTTTGAACGATTCTCCTGCTTTGAAAATTCAGATACTCCTGATTTTGGCTTTTATTATTGAATTATCTTCCTAATTTTTCTGTGTCATGTGCTAAGAAAAATAGGCCCATGATTACACCAGAAAGCATGTGTCTCAAGTTGGATACGGGGATCCAATCTGGGGAATCTCCAGTTTAGGAAATGGTTGAGGTTGGACTTTCTGCGCATAATTCCCCAAATATCAATTTATTTTTCTTTATTTTCTTTATCTGTGATTTGCGTTCCTCCATGCTATTCAACTTTACATTTTTGTCCCAATCCTTGTCCTAGTCGCTTCTTATATAAATTGCGCTTCTCATTTTCCTATTCTATTTTCCTTTCCTTGCCCTTCGAATATCAAAACCAAAATATTTTTCTTATGTTTGAATAATTTGAATAATTTGTTTACAAGGGAAATCTATGCCTTTGTCAAGTTTGATGAATGCTAATGAGTCACTGTTTAACTTTTCTCTATCCCCATGGACAATGAATAAGCGTTTTTTTTTTTTTTAGATTTCACATTAAAGCGATTTTCAAACATTTTTGTTCTCATTTAAATATCCCGACTATTTACGAATTGATGAATGAATATACAATGTATACTATTTCGTTTCAATAGGCGGAATTACTAATTTATGCAAATTTATTCATACCTTTAACACAAAGGTTGTTCTTGACAACCCTTAAGCTTGCACGAGGCTTGCCCGACCTAGCAGTAACTAATGAATGCAAACTGGATTCCAAGTATTGTAGTCTTAATGTTATTGAACGGTCTAAGGAATACCACGTAACAGCGTTCAGTGGGAAAAAAAGGCACATCAATTTGCATATATAAGTAAACCCGCTTATTCTAAAACGCACCTCAACGAGAATGCAAGCTAATTTTTTTCTCTTTTTTAAATTTCTTTTTCTAAATTTTGATTGATCCCGACAGATATAAACGAATGTCTACTGAACGGAGGCGGAAATCCATGTCAAAACGGCGCTACGTGTAACAATGGACAGAACATGTACACTTGTATGTGTAGACCGGGTTATACAGGAATCAACTGCGAAGTCGGTAAGATTCTGCCTGTATCATCATAGGTTTTATTTTATCTAATTTGATTTATTTATCAAGACAGAAATACAATATATGAACAAAGTGAAGAAATATGAAAAATCTTGATAGACTTATCCCGTGAAAGCACGAACGCTTATATACAATGGGGACCTATACAAAAATATTTTTGAAATGTATACTACAACGAAGTAGATGTGAATGAAAAAAAAACACGTTATCATGGCAATCCCATTTCGGCAAATAAGCGTAGTTCTTTCCATTAAACGCAAGGCAGAGAGTTTATCGGTGCATTCTTTTAAAACCATGCGTAAACGAGTTTATGAAGTCCAGATATTCGTTCAACACGATATAAACTATTTCCGCAAAATGAAGTCGGTCATGGACAATAGAGCCGTACTCCGTGTATTGAACTGTGTGGAAACAACAATAACCAGCCGGTTCCGATTTGAATAGCATTACAAAGGAGCATTGAATTGGCGTTCGACTTCATTTTTCGGAAATAAATTATATATTGTTATTCGAGATTTGCTTCTGTTTATCAATGATTTCAAAAAAATCTTTCGTTGAAAGAAAAAAAAATAATTTTTTTTTTCCTGTTTTTACACCTATAGATATTGACGAATGTGCATCGAACCCGTGCCTGAATCTCGGTACATGTGTAGATGGGGTTAACTTCTATACATGCGATTGCCAGGCAGGTTTTGAAGGGACTAACTGCCAGACAGGTAGGGCATTGATACGATTCCTTGCTATTTTTCTGATAGCAATTGGTAGCATCCTTACATTGGTGATTTTCCATTCTGGTGTTTTGTAACACAGATTTTATAACTAGCAAGTATCCAAATTGTCGTTTTATTGAATCATTTCAAGCTGAATGTACTCTGACGAAACCGTGTTGATTTTTGTTTCGGTACCCAGAGAAATTCATTTTCAAAAGGTAGCGATTTGTTACTTGTAAGCTATAAACGTGATACGGTGCCAACAATCAAGTATGATAAGATTAAACACTTTGGGGAAAATCTTGTTGCCGTCTTTTATTGAATATTTCATTTCATGTTAGCAGTATATATGATCACTTATGATCTAAGGAGATTTTTTGGCGTGAAACGCTGTTGAGGAAATGATTTTTTTTTATTCTCCTCATCACATTCCCTGTTCAAGTGCGGTTCTGCATGGATAAGCGGTTACAAAGTGTCACTTCCGTATGCATTTACCAACAATTCAACAAAATATCAGTCGTTGATAAAGTTAACATATATGTCTTCTTTATTTTTATTTTTTTTTTTACAGATATTAATGAATGCGTATCAAACCCCTGTTTTCATGGAGGGACGTGTACGGATGAAGTGAACATGTACACCTGCACCTGCCCCGCCGGCTATCAGGGAGATAGATGCGAAAGTGGTATGTATGCCTTAGTTAGGGGGTGTTGCTCAAAATCAATTGCAAATCAACTGCAACTTTGCAATTTGTAACGCGCATTTTCATTCGCGCACGGTATGCGCATTCAATAAGACTCGCATGAAACAATGATTTTGATTGGCGCGTTTCGATCAGCCGCAACTTGCGATCAATTGCAACTTTTGAGTAACACCCCCTTAGAGTTAAAGAAATTCAATTTAAATTGTAGCGGAAGTGGTGTAGTTTGTCTAACTCTCACCTTTCAGGCAGAAGTCGATCTGGGGTTGGAATCCCTCCCATAGCGATGATTACCTTAAGCAAGAAACTCATCCACACTGTGTTGCACTCAACCCAGGCGGAAAATGGGTACCTGGCAGGAATTTATTCCTCAGAATGCTTGAGTGCCTAACTGGCTTGCTCGGCAGTTATAGCCAGGGTAATGATATGGTACCTAGTATCAAGCGTAGCATATATGCATACTGTGATTGCGCTATACAAATGGACTTAATATCATTTTTATTGTTCATATACTGTGTCATGTTTGTATTCTAACTACATTTTTATCATTTTTTCCAGACACGCCGGATTGTCAAGCAAACACTTGTCTAAACAACGGTGTGTGTAGGGACCTGACTAACGCCTTCGAGTGCATATGCCTGCCTGGCTGGACAGGAACGAGATGCGAGATATGTAAGTTGTTGCTGTAATCAAATGTTATAGTGGGACAGGAATCAAAGTAGTAATTTTATTGAACGATTTAAATAGATTGCTTGGTTAAGAAGCCAGACCCCTTTGTTTAGAATTCATAACTTACGACATAGGTCGATTATTTTTATCGGGTCTGATTTAAAATTGATACCATAATAAACCACTTTCGTCCTCCTTGAATGAGCAATTTACACCAAATAAAGGCAAAGCCATGCGCTTTACAGGTTTCAATTGATGGTTGATAGTAGTCTTATAATTGAACAGAAAAGAAACAGGATTTGTAGAAAACTGAAAATAGAAAAAAGAGCAATTAGGGTCCCCCATGTGAGTTCAGGATTGCCCGAGATTTTATGTAATTGTATACAATTTTACAACATATATGTCTTCAATTTGTTATAAAGAGAACGTATGAATTATATATTATGATGAAAAAGATAATTGCAAATACATTGGACGGCGAAAATTATCTGGACATCTTGAATTATGACATAAAGTGTTTAAGTCTTCTGGGTATATATTAAATCCTCCCACAGCTCTAAGCAAGTCTCTTTTTTTGGAGGGGGGGGGGGGGGGGGGTAGCATTTTGCAAGTCTATTGTATTTCAAGCTCTGTATTGTGGATGCACTTAAAAGTAATTTTATTGGCTTTTTATGATACTATTTGTAGCTGTTGACGAGTGTGCGTCAAGTCCGTGTCAGAATGGAGGCTCTTGTCTTGACAGGCATCTGGGCTACATCTGTGCCTGCAGAGCTGGGTACACAGGCACCAACTGCGAACAAGGTACGTGGAACTCTATTTCTTACCCCACTTTTCTTCTGTACTGAATGTAGGTCAGTGGCGTTAAGACAACTTTTTTGGGGTAAGATTTGTGTTAATTTCTCCCTCCATGATCAGGGCAGATAATTAGGAAGTCACAGAGTCCTAAACTGGGCTATGGCCGTCAGCCTTATCCATCCCAGCACAAAACAAAACCTATTCAAGGAGTGAATAAACTTGTAAGGTACAAAGTCACCTCACTTGGGTTTAAGTGCACCGGGATGAGAATGACATTCTTGCACAAAGGAATTGATATTATGGATGGGATTTGAACCTATGACCCTTTAGTTGAAAGATGCTTCCAAAAATAGCAATTTTAATCATGACTCTTATTTATTCACACAGAGATCAACGAATGCCATAGCGACCCATGTTTGAATGGCGGTTCTTGTGTGGACGGAATCAACATGTTCACATGTAACTGTATGCCTGGATGGGATGGCGACATCTGTGAGATAGGTAAACATGAAATCGTATGTGTATGTGTGTGTATATATATATATATATATATATATGTGTGTGTATGTGGATGAGTGTGTATGCATGTAGGTGTAGATGTGTGTTTGGATAGTAATTCATGCATGGATATGATCGACACGTTCACCTGTAATTCCATGACCGTATAAGATACCGACATTTGTGGCATCGTGTGTGTATGTGCAATGGTATGTGTAGAGGTGTGTTTCTACTGTGGTTTATGAGTGGACGAAATCATCACGCTCACTTGTAATTGAACGGGATGTAGACATACATGTGAGATCGGCAGGTATGAACATGTATATGTGTTTGGATGTGGATCGTGTGTGTGTATGTGTATATGTGTGTTTATAGTTCTTTGTGTGTATGTTTATGCGTGTGGTCGGGTGCGAGTGTGTTTACGTTGTGTGTGTGTATATGTATGTGTGATTTTGGTTAATGATGACATCCAGGAAATTGATAATTACACGTCACCTGTGAATATGTTTTATTTACCCACGGTAGTCACTTCATGATCATTTATTTTATTTTTTTTATAAAACCGATCTTTTAACCTTAAAGATACTCCACATTCCTCTCCATTCTCGAAAGTTTAAAGGCAAAAAAAAAAAACCGGGATGTTCAATCCTTTGGTAATATGAATTATGACCCTATTACGGTTCCAACTTACGACCTCGCAAGATGTGTAGAGAAATGTAGGTATAAATTCGGGAATAGATTTCCCTCTGTTTATCGGTTACATAAGCACACCATACGTTAGACAAAGTTTTACCCAATAAAAAAATATTCCATGTTATTATTTTTTTGCAGATCTTGACGAGTGTGCGAGCCTTCCTTGTCAGAATGGTGGCACATGTGTGGACAAACCAAACTTCGCATTCGAATGTTTCTGCCCACCCGGCTGGACCGGTGTCTTCTGTGAAATCCGTAAGAGTATTTCACTTTATATCGTGAATATTTGCAGAAATGCCTCTTATTTCTATGATGAATTACAAAGTAGAAAATTAATACTGATTTAATGTTTTCCAACAAGTAAACGCTTCAACAAAACACTTTTGCACATCTATGAAATTAGGGAATTAACAATGAATTTACATTAGAACGAATTTCATAGACATTCGGAGTGGTTGGCAACTTAGCTGATTCATGACTTGAATGATAAAACGTATCAAGATTCCTTAACATTTTACTCGACATATATTGAAGTACCCAAATGGTATATCTATGGACAAACCCCCATTGGCTCTGTGGATACACAGGTGTTTTCTGTGAATTTCATTTGTACAATAAAGTTTCGGAATAGCAAATGATTAATCGAATTATTTTCATTTAAGTTTCTAAAATATCCTCCTCTGATTCGTTCCGTATACAGCTGTGGACGAGTGTGAATCGATGCCTTGTCTGAACAACGGCACCTGCATTGATGGGCCTAACATGTACACGTGCTTCTGTGCGCCAGGATACACGGGAACAAACTGTGCTGAGGGTACGTATTAACGACATCATTAAGTATATTCAGTCATGATTAACCACATTGATGTGCTTTCAGTGGATGGATAAAAATACAATTGAAAAATCCAGCATAATCCGAAAATTCATTCAAGAGTTATGAATGTTCATGATTCTTATTTCCACCCTTCATGGCTTCTTGAATTGGCAACTTACAAGGCATGCAGTGGCTGCCAACATGGAGAACTCTCCATTCACTCTGTTCACAAAATTTCACATTTTGCTCCCTTGAAAAAAGGTATACAACGAATCATCAAGATTCTTCCCAAAATGCATGCAGAATCAATATGTTCATATTATACGTCATGATACAAGTAAAATTATGTCTACTTTTCTAGAAAAAGAAGAACATGTGCAATTATGTATAAAATGTGAATGGAGAGTTCTCCATTCTCCATTTAATGCCTATAGGTTGCCAATTTAAGCAGCCCATCAGGGGTGGAAATCAAAACTTTTAAAATTCATAACCTTTGAATGGATTGTCGGATTTTGCTCACACTATCACACTTTGATCATTGTATGTCTTAACTAGGCCGGGCTAATTTGTGAGTTCTCATCGCCGGGGGGGGGGGGGGGCTCCCAGGCCCCCTTCAGTTTTCGGCCATCGGAGCCCAACCCCTATAACTTATTTGAAATGGCATTCACATCAATTTCTGTTCTTTGCTCTTTCTAGTTACTCATATTTATCTTAATAACAATAACGAAAGTAAATGTATGGAAGCCTGCATGGGAGAGTGCTGATGAATGACGTTTTGCGTGTCTTGAATGATTTTGCAAAAAACTATCATATCACATTATATCATTGTTTGTTTTCTTACACACCAGATATCAACGAATGCGCCAGTCAGCTGTGCAGTGGTCGCGGCCGCTGTAACAACCTTGAGAACGATTTCTCATGTACGTGTGAGCCGGGTTATGAAGGCAGGGAGTGTGAAAACGGTAAGAAAATCACAACTTGTGCTGTTAATTCTAGTTTCAAATTCAACCATTTACATTAAAAAAAATTAGATATTGGCATATAGCACATCAAACATAAACCGATAACTAACATCTGAGATGATCAGCCTACAATCACCATTATATACAGAGAGAGAGAGAGACAAAGAAATACAAAGAGCGAGAAAGAGAGAGCGGTGTGAGAGATCGATGCGTGAATACATAGTTACATTATAACTTACAGTTCTGAAAAAAAATGTGCTTAAATTCATGTCGTCATCTGCTCATATGCATGTTTAGAAATCTATTTCACAAATTTGAAATCATAAACAGTGTGATTTGTTTTTACATAAGCTACCTTAACGATATATACCGTATTATCTCGACCATAAGCACCGTTCAACATAACTCTCTTGACAAGCGCCCTCTCTGGTACAAAATGATCAAGTAAATGAATAGTGATAAGATAATCTTAAT
>BQKZ01002765.1:10644-48105 GCA_036244855.1 Temnopleurus reevesii | reverse complement strand
CCCCCCCCCCAGGAATATCACCTCTCGAAATAGCCCAGGTAAGTTAGGGTTAAATGAAAAGATCTTTAATGTTGCAATATACCACATAAAACATAAACCATGCAATAATCAGCAACATCTGAGATTATCAGCGTACAACATAATATTCAGAAATAGAGAGAGAGATTCAGACAAGGAAAGGGAGTCAGAGAAAGACAGAGAATGTGCGTGCATGGTTGTGTGTGTGTGTGTGTGTGTGTGTGTGTGTGTGGGTGTGTGAGAGAGTGGGAAGGGGTATGGTCAATTTTGACTAAGAGTCCCGTTGTCTGAGACTTAATATAGAAGAAGAAGAAGGGTGAGGAGAAGGGGGTAGGGAAGGAGGGCGAGAGAGAGGGGAAGAGTGAGATGTTGAAAGATATAAGAGAGAGAGAGAGAGAGAGAGAGAGAGAGAGAGAGAGAGAGAGAGAGACAGGGGGAGAGATCGAGAGATCGGTGTGAGAGATAGATGTGTGAATACATAGTGACGCTATAACTTACAGTTCTGAAGAAAAAATGTATACGCTTAAGTTCGTGTTGTCATCTGCTCATACGCATGTTTAAAAATGTATTTCACAAATTTGAAATTGTAACAAGTGTGAAATTTCGTTACATAATGTACGCTATAAATAATTGCCAGCATCTACCGCCATTGCCACTTCCATTACTCGTTGGTCTAATATTTATTAATTTGTTTTAACAGAGATGGACATGTGTGCCAATGACCCATGCCAGAACTCTGGAACATGCAATAATTTCCTTACCTATTATACATGCACATGCGAACCGGGATGGGAAGGTGAAAACTGCGATATAAGTAAGTATGATAGCTTGTGTTTCATTACATTTAGACCATGTCAATAGAGGGTTTTCGCAATTGATGGACGGGAGCTATTGGACGGTAGAAAACGATGCGCATATTAGCTGCGCACTCATTTGTACCGTCCACCAATTGCAAAAACTCACTGATTATGTGGTTGATAACAAAATACTTAGGGAAGGAAATATGATGGACCATATGTCCTGGTAGGATATTTTATTAAGAGTTTGTTTTACAGTTTGTTGTAAAAGACGCCGTGACAAATTTGACTTTTACAGGCATACATGTAGGCCATTTATTAACCATCATCTATATTTACCAAGAAACTAAGGAAACGTATGTACCAATGAAGCATAGCATTATGAGCTGTGTGAATATGCCCATATAATTTACACGTAATTGTTCCTACTGCTAGATATACGCATGACTGTCAAAGAAGCTAATGTGCCAATGTAGCATACTATTATGAGCCATGTGAATACACCCATCTAATCTAAATGTCCTTGTTCCCACTGCAAGATGCCAACGAATGAAGCATAATATCATGAGCTGTGTGAATATGGCCATCTAATTTGCATGTCATTGTTCCCATTGTCAGATACCAACGACTGCCTCGGAAGCCCGTGTAATAATGGGGGCACGTGCTTTGATGAAGTAAACGGCTTTAGGTGTATGTGCACAGCTGGGTGGACCGGTCCACTTTGTGACGTCAGTAAGTTTAATTTCTCTATCTATTTTCATTTATTCAAATTACATCCAACGTAATAGGAGAAGTGCTTTTAGCCAGAGACTGATGTTTAATTGGGTACAACATGATATAATACAACCATTTTCAATGGAAATTGAGATTGTTGTTGTCTTTAAAGCTCCATTAAACTTCCGGATTTGCAAGGAATCCATAGTTAGGGGGTTTAAAGTACCCAACTTTGAGAAGATTCAATAAATTGTTTTATAGACTGAAAATATTGACAAAGTGAATGAAAAGGGCCTTGTAACTCAATTTTCTCATCACAATGTTTATGGCAATTTTATGCTATTTTTTTAGAGAATTATCCTGTATAAATCGGGACAATTATTTGAAAGTTCATTTTTCTATATAGTTATGTACGTGGCCAAAAGACCAGTGACAAAGCATTTATGTAGCCTATACTCATTTGAATATATACGCAAGGACTATTGTGTCTAAAATATCAGCTGTAAGCAAAGAAGGTGTTCATATTCCTGCCACGGTCAAATTCATGAATGGTTAAACATACATTGATTGTTTATTCACGTAATACGACCTTCCTCCAAATTGACAGATTCAGGTTGAGTATGTATTCTGACTAGTAGTAAACATAAAATCACATGATAATAATAATAATAATAATGAACGGCTTTTATATAGCGCTTATCAATTTATGAGAATTCCCTAAGCGCTCTACAATTGCAGCATTGTTACCCTGGCTTTAGCCCGAAAGCCACCAGCGCACTTGGTGTTTCAAGCAATAGATCTTCCCACCAGGTACCCATTCACCTCACCTGGGCTGAGTGCAGCACAATGTGGATGAATTTCTTGCTGAAGAAAATTTACGCCATGGGTGGGACTCGAAACTACGATCCTCTGGTTGAAAGGCGAGAATCATGACCACTACACCACGGCGCCTCCACAATATCCGTATTGGAATAATCACATTTCTTTTCAGGTATCAACGAGTGTAGCTCATTCCCTTGCCAGAATAACGGGTTCTGTGAAGATGGGGTCAATCGATATGAATGTATATGTGCTTCCGGGTTCACAGGCGTCAATTGTGAAAGCAGTGAGTATGACACATATTGTATATAATGTAGGCAAAAGCGGTCAACTGAATATTTAACACATTGACTACTGGAACCGTGTAGTCTACGCACAGGGTCTATGGGGATTGTACATTCCAGTAGTCAATAGCGTAATGATAGCAATTTCCATATAGATAATCGAATTAAAAGTGTGTTTGACCTTGTTGCAAACCAACCTATACAATATTGGCAATGGATTAAAAGGGGAATGGGGATAAATTTGTTTATATCATATACGACCACGTGGTATGTTATTTTATATCTCATCTATGAAAAATAGTATTGCTAGCCCATCCTCAGAAATATAATTCCAATATACTTTCTCATAGCTGGGGATATTTGAATAATATTCACCCTCACTCTCTTGCTATTACATAATAATAGATTTTAAGTTGATGTATCCCCAAGAAGGCAAAAAGCCCAATAACTATTCTACGGTAATTTACCAAGTGTACGTATGAATGCTTATATAGTCTGTAGATAAAATAGAATATGAATTATTTTAATTCTGTTTCAATATGATGATTCACGGAAATTTACACTTCACATACAACACGATATAAACTATTTCCGTAAAATAAAGTGGGTTATGGAACAGTAGATCCGTACGCTGTGTAGTAAACTGTGCCGACGCAACAATCACAAGCTGGTCCCGATTTCAATAACATAACAAAGGATCATTGTATTGGCGTTTGACTAAATGTTACGTAAATTCATTATATCGTCTTGTATTCTGATTCACATTCCCTCTTCTATTACTAATTCGATACTAGACACAGATCTTGCTAACAAGTATGTATACATCAAACATTAGTTGACTTATAACATTACAGCACAAGCATGTTTTGACAAATTTTCTCCAGTTTATTTCAAATTATCTTCACGAATAAATCGTGTTTTTTTTTCTCTCCAGTGATTGACCAATGTTCACCACAACCTTGTGCAAACAATGGAAACTGTCTGAACAGGTTGACTTACTTCAACTGCGACTGTACTCCGGGATATACAGAGTTCGACTGTAGTGTTGGTGAGTATGTTTTTTTTTTCGTGCATAACTTATCTAAGTCTTCCAAACTTAAGTTCCGTTTTCCGTTTCTGCCGATGTGAATTTGTTCAATTGAATCTTAATCTTTATAGTCACAAATCCATTTAGTAATGCAATTTCCTTGAGGACAGATGTATAATATTACTGCAATTTCTTATAATGGAATAAGCCTCCAAAATTCATTAGCTGATATTCACACAAATATCCCCTTCAATCATTACTAGCTAAACTTTCTGCAGAGTGCAGACAAAACAAAAATCGGTCTATAAACTCTTGGGAAATATCAACAACATTGCAGAATTTTTTTTCAAATGATACTTTATTACCATTTGTTTTCTATCTTTGAAACTTGCATAATCTTTTTTTATGGTATCTTTGCAGAGATTGACGAATGCCGAGACAACCCCTGCCGTAATGGAGCGAACTGTGTGGATGGGGTCGCTAACTTCACCTGTGAGTGCGCGCCGGGGTACACGGGAAAGACTTGCAGCGGAGGTGAATATTCATTTGAATTATGCTATATTTTGTATCAAGACTTATGTAATGGACACAATGAAATTTATGAAACTTTGAGGCCATAGTCCCGCACACGTCTCTTTTGTGTACAAAATCTAGGGAGATTCGATGAGTCCACTGTCGCCGACGAATTCACGTGAATCCCAACAACTTTGATACATTACTTGATTGTGAAATGAATCGGTTTCGACAAATGATATGCTAGACATATTTTATCACACTTTGTTTTCTTCTACTCAATTACCACAATTATCATATGTACAGTGATATTGATCATGTTCATTAAAAAAAAGTGTCCAGCTTTTCCATGAATGTTTTGTTTTTCAAGGGATTCGATGTATATCATCAAACTGAATGTTCAATGAATTCACGAAAGTCGCCATTGTGAAAAGAATATTGATATTGATTGAGTCAATATGAAAGTATTTCACGCCAACTAGTATACCTTGTCATAATCTGGAATATACTAGTATTCGTAGAACGAGTAATGGAATTATTGCGTTATTCTTCCTTTTTGTCAGGAATATGGCAGGCGACGGAAATATGCACCATTTAAAAAGGAGGTCTTATCTCATATTATTTCTGAATTATTTACAAAAACGATGTACTAGATTCCGATTTATGTCCAATTTTCAACAGAGATGTACAAAACAAAGGCATGGTGTAATAAAATTATGTAATTAGCGTTTCTTATGAGGGGGTATAAAGCAGCTGTTGTATTATTTGACCAACTCTCTCAAATTTAATCCAATTTTCTCCCTCTCACCTTCTCTTTCTCTCTCTCTCCCTCTCTCTCTCTCTCTCTCTCTCTCCTTTCCTTTCTCCACTTCCAGATATCAACGAATGCTTGAGCAATCCTTGTCAGAACAATGCTCGCTGTTTTGATCGGGTAAATGGATATGTATGCCAGTGCCTTGCAGGTTTTGAAGGAGACCACTGCGAAACAGGTGGGTTGAACATCATTTATGGACTGTTCTTTTAATGTATAGATCAGTAATGGTCAAGATGCAGAAATTGATTTGAAACGAACTGATTTATTCGGTACCATCCTTCAGACTTTGCTTTCTGAGAACTCGATAGAGAACCAAGCTCCAATGCATGCTATTCCGAAAGCTGCTTCTGCCTGGCATACAACAGTGCAAAACTCATTGCTCGAAGCAACAATAACTCTCCCGAATGAACACCCGATATATGATCGCAAAGGATGATGAAGTAAAAGCTTTTCTATCTTTTTTTTTTCGGACGCAACAATCACAGGCCTCTTCCGATTTCAATAGGAGTACAAACGAGCGTTGAATTGGGCATTCGGCTTCATTCTACGGACATAGATTATATCGTGTTATGATAATTTTTTGGAAGTGACTTTAAAACTTCTCATTTATTTATCATTGTAACTATGTTATGTTTACTGCCATCTTCCAGATACCACTTGCGTTCACGCAATGACCCAACTCTTCTAGCAATTCTTCGCACAAATCCCAAAGCGGTTGAACGCTCATTTTCTTATGCTAGATCAGCTATCTAGAACACTCTACCTCAACATGTCAGCCTCTGTAATAAGGAGAAAACTTTTTTAAAAAAACACTAAAAACTCAACTCTTTCCATTTTAACTCAGTATGTTGATAGTTATTGATAGTTTGTTGAATTATTAGGAATTGTATTAATGCTTTTGTGATAGCGCACTGATCAGTAGTTCTGTAAAACGCTTTATAAGATTAAATCATTATTATCATGATATTCCAATATTTTTTTTCCTTCATTTTTCAGAGCTTGATGAGTGTGCGAGCAACCCATGTCTTAATGGAGGGACGTGTATGGATAGAATCAATGGCTTTGAATGCACGTGTACAGTAGACTGGACAGGGACAAGATGCGAAACAAGTAAGTAGGATTTTTTTTTTGAACAGAAGAATTTATTGAAACATCCTCCAAACTAAAGCACATCAAGATAAGGTTTAAATGGATTTCTCCATTTATTGATAATAATGATGAAGGCTTTTATAAAGCGCTTATCAACTCTTCATGAGAATTCCCCGAGCGGTCAACAATTGCAGCATTGTTACCCTGGTTTTAGCAGTGCAGCTATTAGGCTCTTTAAAGGAATACATTCCTACCAGGTTCCCATTCATCTCACCTGGGTTGAGTGCAGCACAATGTGAATGAATTTCTTGCCGAAGGAAATCAATGTCATGGGTGGAATTTGAACCTACGATCCTCGGGTTGAAAGGCGAGAGTCAGAACCACTACTCCACACATCAGACCCCATTATTATTTGTTGGCATATACTTTCTTAACCAACTATCAACTTACCTTAGCCCCACCTTTTCCGTAAATGTATGCAAACATGTGGCAGTGCATAAACTTATTATGATTATGTAAGAATGTAAACTGTGGTAATTTCAACGATCCAATATGAAGTGCTTACAGAATAAGCCCTTAAAAAGAATAGGCAACGTATGCCGTTCCTTATTTTTCCGTAAACGCCAGCAATGACGGAGTAATGAGTGATTGAAGAGCAGGAAAAAGAAATTTACAGTCCCAGACTGTTTATAATCTTGTCCCACATATTGTGTTCTTTCAATAGTTAATCCATGAAAGAAACGTCAGTCATGAGATATGAAATAACATTTACAAGCCTGTATCGAAGAACCTGTAACTATGTTGCTCTACACTACAAAAAAAAAAACAAAAAACTGGTGTTACATTGAACACCAGCCGGAATTAATATAGGTCCATACCAGAGAAGTGTTAAAATAACACCTGTTTGAATTCAAATCAATATATTTAAATGCCGACTGGTGTTTTTCAGAGCTTAAGCAACACCAATAGGTGATTAAATATATTAAACTGATTCCAAACGGGTGTTATTCTAACACTTTTCTGGTGTGGACCTATTTTGATTCCGGCTGCTGTTAAATTTAACACCAGCGTTTTTGCAGTGTAAGTATTCTGAGATTTAAGTATTAACCTAACATTATTATACAAATGAATTGTAAAAATGTATCGTGTCTTAACATTTTCGCTATTCTTAAATAAACTTTTTCCTCCTTTTGTTTTACAGCTCTGAGCGAATGTGCTAGCGACCCTTGCAAGAACAATGGGACGTGTATTGAAGGGGACAATGCATTTACATGTCAGTGCGCGCCCGGTTGGGTCGGAATAACATGTGAAGAAGGTGGGTGTGATTCATTAACAGATTATTTCAATTTCAGTTATAACTATCTGAAAGAGAGTCATGAGTTGTGTTGATTTTATTTGCCCGATGATTGTCTAAATTAGAATGGTTAAACCTGCAAATTTTCTTATTGGGGTTATTATCATCTCGCTTTGTGCTTGATTTTAAGATTTAAAGCGAATATCGAGTACTTGCAAAGAACTTCAATTTGGAAAAATGAATGATTAAATTAATCTTATGTTACAAACAAAGCACAACGTTACTTGTGTAGATAAGGGAAAACTAATATGATAACCTCAAACCGGTTAAAAGCGAAATTATGTCATTCTCCACGTGCTCTGTCCACTGCAGCAAACACAGGAAGCAGCGCGTGGGACTGGTATAAAATCTGTCGGCCCGACATGGCCCAATTTTGACCCTTTATTTGCACATTTCTCTGCCATTATACATTTTCTTGCAAAACACTTTGGCACATATTATTTATTCATAGTTCTGAACATTCTTCTCACATTTTGTGCGATTCTGTGAACATTCATTTTATTTTTTTTAAACAAATGCCAGAATATATCTTTAATTGTTCAAAGTAGGATAGACGTTGTCCACAATCAATTAATGGAGTCTTGCGACCTGCGGCAAAACAAACGAATACATTATTTTTGGGCGTTGTTTTTGAATAATTCAATGAATTTAATCTCATTCATCTCACCCAAATATACTAGAAAATTTGTAATTTTTGTGGATTCTTTTCCAAAATTTACACAGAAGAATCTTTATGTGCAAAGTAGGTGGAAATGCACAGTCACATTAAACACCTTTAACCCAATAACAAAACTATCAGGGTTTAAAATAAAATTTAAAAAATTGTGTCGTAATAAATAGTTCGACTAATTTCATAGAAAGTTTAAATTTTGCCTATGTTTATTTGAATCTGGTTACTATGATCCCATCTTATATGTAGAGTTCAAAACTTTGGAGCTTACTAGATCTTCAACTTACGTTTGTAAAATTTATATTAATTCAACTTTGTGGGATTTAATGGATAACTGTGCTCCAAATGGTCAAGATTATTCATTCATTAACACTTTTCATGTGATTTCATGATTCTCCTTCTCAGATTTCAACGAGTGCTTCAGCACGCCGTGTCAGAATGGTGGTACGTGTGTCAATGGGGCGAACGAATACTCGTGTGTCTGTACGGCTATCTGGACTGGAAGCAGATGCGAGATGTGTAAGTGTTTACTTTTCTCTTATTGATCTATTATTGATTTTTAATTACTTTTTATTTCAAAGTTCAAGTTTCATCAGAAGTCGAATACTTCATTAACAAATAAGCTTCCTCTTATCCTCATTTTGAGTAACCATGAATATGAAAACGGGAATTCAGTGAGAATTATGTTTGTTAATTTAATGACTAATATACTTAATAATTATTATAAGCTGTCTATAAAGACCACCTAGGGAGTCGAAAAAATGGTCTTTAACAGCAGGTGGTTTGTATAGAGAGGTTCATTTCCATGCTATTTGCGTTCTACACTTCAAAAACACTGGTGTTAAATTTAACACCAACTTAAATATATATAGGACCACACCGGGAAACTGTTAAAATAACACCAGCTGGTATTGCTTTAGACCCTGGAAAACACCAGTCAGTGTTGAAATAAATTTATTTCATTCCATATTGTTGTTATTCTAACACCTTTCTGGTGTGGTCCTATATAGATTCCGATTGGTGTTAAATTTAACACCAGTGTATAGAGTCAATACAGGTGGTCTTTATGGACAGGTGGCCTTTCTATGCAGCTGATCGCTAAAGCAGGATTGGCTGTAATACCATTTTGGCTCTATGCGCTTAATCTTCAATCAGTGTAGTATTAGAAACTCTAAATTATCATCTTTGTGTAAATTGTTGAATTTGTTTGTCTCTAGCTGTCGATGAGTGCGCAAGTGATCCTTGTCAGAATGGAGGGACGTGTCAGGATAATATCGGTGGATACACATGCTTCTGCGCCTCAGGGTGGACTGGATCACAGTGCCAAATCAGTAAGTTAGTGATGATGTGAAGGAGGAGGAGAAGAAGGCAACGAAGAGTAGAAGGAGAAATAGGGTGCTTACCAGATGGAGAAGGGGGATAAGGGTGGGGGAGCAGAAATGGGGAAAAGAAGGAGAAGGAGAAATAGAAGGTGATGAAGGGGGAGTTGGAAGGTGGGGACAAGGCGTAGAAAGGCTGGAATGAGTAGGACGATGAGGAGAAGAAGGAGACGAAGGCGGAGACGGAGGGGGAGTTAATGAAGAGGAAGATGAGGAGAAGGAGGAGAAAGGCGAAGAGAAGAATGAGGGGAAGTAGAAAGATGAGGACAAGGAGGAGAAGGAAGAGGAAGTAAGAGGAGGAGGAGAAGGGGGCGAAAGAGGAGTCAAAGGAGGACAGGATGTGGAAAGAGAAGGGCGAGGAGGAGGAGGAGGAGAGAATGAAGAGAAGGGTGAGGGGAAGGGGGAGGGAAAGTGGAAAGATGAGCACAAGGAGGAGGGAACAGGGGAATAAAGAGGAATTTGAGGACAAGGAGGGGACGGAGGAAGGGAAGAAGGATGGAAAAAGGAGGAGAATGATACTGAGGATGATGAAATGGTGGTGGTAATGATGATGATTATGGTAATGTTGCTATGATGATGATGATGATGATGATGATGATGATGATGATGATGATGATGATCATACGGTATTGTATGAATAAACTTCTAGATTATGGTAACAGAAGGTCGATGACCGTTTGACTCCCGTTATGATCCTACCCCTCGAACCCTTCCTTGGACAAAACGGAAGGCAACTGCAAATTGCAATTGCTGAGCTCCAGCTCAGCCCCCGGTAGCGCACAATATGAGGTGAAGACCTTTTTCTTGCCTGTCAGCCCAGCTCATCTCTCTGGCAGCGCAAAATTCGATCGCAGTCAGCTCAGAGGGTTGCCAAATTTTGAAGTGAAGACCTATCAATTAGTGTTTTTATAAGGAAAGAATTATTTCAGTGATTTATCTACCCAACACAAAATCATTTTATTGGCATCGAGATATTGTTCCTTTTGGTTTCACGACAATCCACTGTATGCATCAAAGTTGTCAGCAGTAAAATACATTTTGATAACATTTCTCAAGAAAACATTTACATACACGATATAAACTATTTCCAGAAAATAAAAAGGGTCATGGGACAATAGCTAGATCCAAACGCCGTGTATTGAACTGTGCGAACACAACAAGCACAAGCCGGTTCCGATCTGAATAGCTTTACAAAGGAGGATTGAATTTGTGTTTGATCTAATTTTACAGAAATATATGTCCAAATAGTGAGTGCGCTACATAAATTATCTAATTATTATAAGTAATATCTAACATTGTTTACATTTACCTCATTTTCCACCCCTACAGACGTGGACGAATGTGCCAGCGACCCCTGTATGAACGGGGCCTCGTGCGATGATCGTGTCAACATGTATCTATGCATCTGTGCAGCCGGGTTCACAGGGACACGATGTCAAATCAGTGAGTTATGATGGGTCTAGTTACTCAAGAGCATCAAAATAGATTTAAGCATCTTCCTGTAAATTCGGGCTCTCCGCAAATTTAGAATGACAATTCTTGTATCGGTTTAGTCCAGGAAGATAGGCATAAACAATCTGTCCCCTGAAAACAAATCTTGCACAAATAAATATGAAGGTATCAGTTTTAAAATCTGTGCTATAACACTTACTGACTTAACTAATTAATCCCAACCCTGTTGGGTATAAATAATAGTTTCATAGAGATTCTCCACCATTCCGTTCAAGAACTGATACCAGTCGTGCGTAAAATCATTCTTAAGGCCTTTCTAAATCTTGGTGAAACACCGCCCTGATGTGATATTTTTTCTAAAATAATATCGATTTTTTTTTTTCATCACACCAGCTTAGTTATTCTTGAGTTGTAAAGCACGAATGTGAAAAGTTTTGATGCTTTGCATTTATAAAGCACATTCATATCATCAGACATATGATATACCAAAGCAGGGCAGTGTTTCACCAAGTTACGAAAGACTTTAAGAACGACTTTACGCACGACCGGTATCATTTCTTGCACTGATCTGAGCAAGAATGTTACATGTTTTTCAATCGTTAACGTACTCCAGTCTTTCTTAAATCCGTGCGTAACTTTAAGAACGATTTGGGGAAACACCGCCCTGGTTGATAATTTGATAATAATCTTCACAATATACATCTTACACTCACAATGTCTTATGAACATTCTCGCCAACATCGGAATATCGAGATTCAATTGAAAACAGCCAAGGATCATTTAATGTTGCCGAATCAACAAGTTGTCATCTTTCTATGATCGATTTTGTTTAGATATTGACGAGTGTTCAAGCGACCCATGTGTGAACGGAGATTGCGTGGACGGTATCGATGGATTTACGTGTACATGCAGACCCGGATGGACTGGAGTATTATGTGCCGAAGGTATGTTAATATTTCATCATTCAATCAATAATCTATCAATATGATTATAATATTTACAGTTAGGCGATAAAAATTACCTAAAAGATGACTCTACCTCAATATAACAATTTATGATAAAAGCAGAAAATTTGGTGAGCACAACAATAGAAAGTTATGAATTTTTAAAGATTAGAAGAAAATGAGCAAATCAGTGAAATTTTCCAGACATGTTGCCAGTTTGATGACATCGTGGGTGCACTACTAACCTGAGTTCTCTTTATATTTATGGTGCAAAAGTCCTAATTTCTACAGAAAGATACAAAGTTTTGATGAATGTAAACATGCAAATAGGGGATCTACATATCTATCATGAAGATATCCTATAGTTAAAGTTTTGAGGAAAAGATCTATGATTTCTATTAAAAAAAAAAATCATTTTTGATCTACAGATATCGATGAGTGTTTCAGCCAGCCTTGTTTGAATGGGGGTACTTGTGACAATCTGGAGAACAGATACCAATGTAGATGTCTCCCAGGATTTTCAGGACAGAACTGTCAAATTGGTAAGTTATTTGTTTTTACCCTGTGTAGAGCTTGATCATAACAATTGATTATTTTGTTAGCTTTTGTTAATCGGAAGACTTAGAAATGTGTAATTGATTGCAATTTGCACAGTTGATCAGAACACCCATTCAAAATAAATGTTTCGTGCAAGTCATGAAAAGCATAGATCAGCATTGCACGAATGAAATTGAGCGTTTCAATTTGTAACTGAGTTGCAGTTGTTTTGCAATCAATTCAAACTTTCTAGCAACACAACATAGGGGTTGTTGTTCAAGATCAACTGCAAATCAACTGCAACTTAACAAACTGGAATGCTCCTTTTCATTCGGGCAAGGTATGCCCATTTAACAAGACGCGCGTGAGACAATGATTTTGATTGACACGTCCCGACTAATTGCAACTTGCGATCAATTGGAACTTTCAAACAACACCCCCTTAGTCAGATAGATATCTGTTTTCAAGAAATATTCTTGCTTCTGCTGTAAAATGTGATAAATATGCACTCATATTGGAAGAATAAAAGAAAATATTACGGAAATATTGATGACGGAGTTCTGCATGTTTATCTTACTATTAATGCTTATCAATCAATTCATCCGTTACGAGCTGAATTCATTTAGTCATGCTATTATGCACGTTGTTTGTTGCATCTCTCAATGGATACTGATTGTATTTTCGCCTACCTTCCTGATATCAATCTCTTTTCCCCATATTTAAACCTTTTTTCTTGTCTTTACAGAGGGTGATGATTGTTCAGGCGACCCATGCCTAAATGGCGGTCAGTGTTTCGATGGCGATAACTCATTCACGTGCCAATGTAAGCCCGGATTCTCAGGAACACGATGTGAGACAAGTAAGTAATACGATGTGAGACAAGTAAGCCATACGAACGTAGAGTAAGTCATACGACTGTTCGAACTAATGCTATTGAGGTTTAATCATTAAAAAAAGTTATGATGAGCAATACACGATTGACTTCATGAGACTTCGAGATACATTTCACTTAAAATATTCTGTGTAAGGTTAGTAGGTATGAACGATATCAGAAAGATTTGAGTTGTTTATATCAGTATAGTGCATGCTGTTAGTTTCTGATCAAGATTATCAGAAATAATTTCACAATTCGTTGAAATGCGATCGGGTAATTCATGGCAGTTTTCCTGACGAAAATTTGTCTGTAAGTAGATTGCAAAAGGTAGTGTATTAATCATTCTGAGGCCCATTTAAAGTTATCATGGACGACTTTTTCATTCATTCTGTTCTTTACTCCATAAGACCATGAGATACAAATTCATTTGTTCTTTTGCCACATCTCGGACCATGCCTTCCTGGTTGATGCAGCGATCGGTTTAATAACCAAACGAATAAATAAGTCGATGAACAAACAAAACAATATTATTATGAATAAAGAGATAAATTAATCATTTTCTTTTCTTTGCAGATATCGACGATTGCGATCCAAACCCGTGTCAGAATGGAGGAATCTGTGTGGATGGGATCAATGACTTCTCCTGTATCTGTCTTTCTGGATGGACCGGAGATATTTGTGATATAAGTAAGTCCTTTTTCATTTAATTTTGAAAAAAAAATATTGATTGGGAAAATGACAATATGGCAAATTTGATATGTATGTGTGGATGGGATCAATGACATCTCGTGTATCTGTCTTTCTGGATGGACAGGAGATATTTATGATATAAGTAAGCCCCTCTTCATTTAATTGTTAACATAGATAGTATATAGCTTTCGCAAGTCAATTCTAAACAACGTAGGACGTAAAATCTATGTTCGCATGCAAAATTTCGTGTGCAAAACGGAGAATCCTCCGTCTTCCCTAAATCCAGGCCGATTGTCTGGCGATCCTGCGTTGTTGAGAAACGTACATCGCGACATCCCCATGAGCTGCACTTCTGAAAATCTCATCCAACTCCGCTAGAGGAGGAAATGGTTTTTACTTGCACATCCACACTCGGAGTTCATCTACTGTAAAACACCAAACACTTACTTCACTGTGCCTGCCTACCTGTACGTATTACACTGTGGGGTGGACTATATATTCCTTGGGATTCTTTTTTGCTGAATCATTTAGAATCTTAATTATGCATTTATTTATTTATTTATTTATTTCATCCAAACAAAGTGAAGATATCAATGCATTTATGCATATTTACTGAAAATAGGATTTACATTGACTTTGTACACAAAATCACGATTTTTAGCAATGTTTGGCGTGACAATTTTTTTTCAATTGGGCATGGTTTCTAATCCGAACGCCTGGGCGCGGCAAATGTGGGGTAAAAAAATGCGCAATACTTGAAAGAAAAAAGTCATGAAACGTCGCGGCGATACGTCTTCGCGTAAAAGATATATCCTGCGAAACGATCTTTTTAAGGTTTAAGCCGTCAACAATCACCCTTACCATCCCCGTTCATGAATTGTGGATTTACAGTTTAATTCTCCTTATGAATCTCTTCAAATCTAGAATAGATTACTGGCATTTTCCGTACTGAGTTATTACATTCACATAATTCATGTACATAATTCATGGCTTTATGCCATCTAAATAGAAAATTTGTGAATGTATATGCATTTCAAAGGCTGCTTGTCTGGAAATATGGAAAAAAAAACAAGACATCGATGTCATATTGATTAAATCCTGACATATCTTTGATGAATAATTGAAAAGAGATTACATAGATAGCCGAAGATAATTGTGCCTGTACTCATATTTCCAGCAAAACAGCTATATCAACAAATCTGTTAACAGGTAGTATCCAAATAAAATTGGATAAGCTTGAAAAGGCAGATGAAATGCAAATAATAGTTTATTGCTATTTCTTTTGCAGATATTGATGAGTGCAGCAGCAACCCGTGTAGCAATGGGGAATGTGTGGACATGGTAAATGGCTACACGTGTGCTTGCTATCCTGGATTCAGAGGGGTTACATGCGACCAAAGTAAGTATAATATTGGCCTGTTGCAGGTCGATTATGAACAACGCAGGACGTTAAATTTATTCTGCATGCAAAATTTCGTGTGCAAAACGGAGAACCCCCCGTCTTCCGCAAATCCAAGCCCGTTGTATGACGATCCTGCGTTGTAGAACATGGAATGATGAGGTAAAAAATGACAATTACGTCATTATCTATACCCTTCTATTTGTTCTTTAATTATTCTCACAAGGAGAAGAGCTACAGGACTTCTGATACTTGAATCTTGAGTCAATAAGAGCATTTCTATTTTATCATTACACATGATATAAACTATGTCTGTAAATAAAGTAGTTTGAGAACAATAGTCCATACGCCGTGTATTGAACTACATGGACACAACAATCACAAGTCGATTCCGATTCCAATAGCAATACATACAAAGGAGCATTGAATTGATGTTCGACTTAATTTTATTGAAATAATTTATTTGGTTTTAATTGTATTTTCTGGTAAAAAAAATACTTGTTTCAGGCAAAATAAGAACATATTACTATTCACAAAATGGTATTAATTAAACAAAATAAATATTCGTTATTACTTTTCTAGATGTGGACGAGTGTGCCAGTAGCCCGTGTCTTAATGGAGGTTCGTGTATCGATGAAGTAAATGGATTCGTTTGTCAGTGTCCGATTGAATGGGGTGGAGACAGATGTGAACTGAGTAAGTCATAGAATTTTCTTATTGTTAGACGTATTGTGCTTCTCGAAGGCTAGTTTTTTTTCTTCTTCTTCTTATTTATACATTTTCGTATTTCGTCTCCTTCTCCGTCTTCTTCGTATTGTTATTTTTGTCCTTTTTCTTTTTTGTAATCCTATATCTTCTTCTTCTTCGCATTCTGATGTTGGTGGTATTGTTATTTTTTCTTCTTCTCCCTCTTCTTCTTCCTCGTCCTCTTCCCCTTCTTTCCCTTCTTCCCCTTCTTCTTCTTCTTTTTCTTCCTTTTCTTCTGCTGTATTTTCTTCTTCGGCAAAACATTCATCCACACTGTTCTTCACTCAAAGCAGTTGCTCTAAATGGGCACTAGCATAGGTGACTGGAGAGATGGTGTGTTTAAATGATATATAGTAGAAGTACTAGTAGTAGTATTATCATTATTATTAATATTATTATAATTACCATTATTATCATTATCATTATTGTTATGATCATTATCATTATAATTATAATTGTTATTGTTATCATATTACTATTATTGCTATTATTATTATCATTATTATTATTATCATCATCATTATTACTATTACTATCATTATTATAATTTTCATTAACAATACAACATCGACATTTTGTATGATTTTATTTTCCCAGAGGGAGACTGCAACCGCAACTACACCATACCCGACGACGGCGACCTGACGGTGAGTTCCCCCAACTACCCGGCTAACTACGAGAACAATCAGTACTGCCTCTGGCTCATCCAGACCCCTCCCGGAACCCACATCCGTGTCTCCTTCCTCGCCATGAACACCGAGTTCAACTACGACTTCGTGTCGATCGGCAACGGAGAGGACATCGACGACCTCGGGTCCCGTGTCGTCCGGGCGTCGGGGATGGACGTTCCGCCGTCTTTCCTGACCACGGATAATCTTGTGTGGACGCTGTTCACGTCGGACGGGAGTAAGACAGAAAGCGGGTTTAGAGTGACGTACGCGACTGTTGATAATGCAGGTTGGGTACCCATTGTTGTGATTCTTTAAAGGCGGGGCGTCATGACGTTCAGAGGGTGGGGCCTGGCCGCGGCCATTTCAATAACGAAGATTGGCGAACAGAAAAAACACGGCATTTTTAACGTGGAATAGCCAGCGAGCAACTTATATTTTGCTAGCTCGCAGCTCGGCAATCGCATACGTATGCGTTTCGCACATTTTTTTTTTTAGAAAAATCAAATCTGAAGAGGGGAGTAATCAAAGTTACACACGACGACAACTCGGCTAGGAAATTCGTACGAAGTGTTCCGAGTGTCTGAGCTTGGCAAGGTGCGTACGCAAGGAAATGTTCAAATATCGTTGCTGCCAATACGCAACACGCCGTCCATGAGCGCTCGCAACCGAAAGTCATGTTGATCATGACGCCCTGACTTTAGAATGAGCAAAGGATCTATTTGATGGAATAGATTAGCGGAAAGTAGAATAAATTGAAGCCATTGACTACAAACCTGCTTGGAGGGTAACAGATTCGATGGATAGATAGATAGATAGATAGATAGATGGATAGATAGATAGATAAATGGTTTATTGAATAAAAATCATTGCAGCTAATAGCTGAATTGTGATTTAAATTTACAAAGTAAAACATAAATAATATACAACATTGATAAAAGGACATGTGAAGTATAAAAATGGTGAGAGGTACAAGGTAAATGGGAGCATGAAACGCAAATAAAAAGGATACATACACACAAACATAAAGGCACGCACACACACATTCATACACACATTCAAAAGGACATATAGGCGTACATCATTTCAGCCGTATTCACACCATTCACGTTACTACACAATCTACACCAATATCCCCCTAACATATTGTACACACACAGACGGACACACACACACATACACACACCTTTAAATGTAAATTCGATGAAAATACGAAGCTGGTTTACCACACGAACATAAGGGTCGATTATTATATTCAAGAGAACAAAAACGTCTATTGGTCACTTGTAATTACAAATGTAAATGTACTTTTACAGTGTTTCCTCTTTTTATCAATTTCATTTTATATGATTATTTTTTCAGGGAATAAGTATTTGCGAATTTACGTACATCTAGCACCGTTATAGAATAACAATCGAAAACCTAATAGTTATGGCTTAATTCAATTGTTAACTCCGATGGGATTAGGCCAAGAATAAAGCAATTCTGGATAATATTTGTTGTAAAGCATTGTTTAGGTCTTCCCTTTGATAGATATGTTTTATGACTTTTTTCATCATTTATTTCGTTATTGTATTTTACACTATCTTTGCAGATCTGATTGATGAATGCACCAGCAATCCATGTCTTAACGGAGGAACTTGTATCAATGGCCAGGGAAGATTTGACTGCCAATGTGATCGCTACTACACGGGCGCTCGATGCGAAACATATATTGGTGAGATTATAATATATCATGATTATTATGATATATAATTTAAAAAATGTTTAATTAAAAAATTAATGAAAGTATTGGTTATGTACTAAAAGAACGAGGAGTACTTTGCTCCGTGTTGTTATGGGAGTACTATTTATACACTGGCTAGATCCGACTGCCAATTTTGTCGCTATTACACGGGTACTCGATGCAAAACATATATTGGTGAAATTATAATATCTGATTTTAACACAATAAAATAATAATAATGATAATAATAATAACAATAATAATAATAATAATAATAATAATAATAATAATAACAATGATAATATTAATAATATTAATAATAATAGTACCTATTATTTTCCCAGGGTAGCCACGCTTAGCTGTAAGCTGTCCCTACCAGGGGCCCTGCATAACATAAAGTTATTATTACCCTTCTGTATTTTAAATGTCGAGCTCCTGGCAATGAGGCAGATGGTTGCCTTTTTAGATGTGGTGTTACTCGGCCGGGGATCGAACCCACGACCTTCCGTTCATGGGGCAGACGCTCTACCACTGAGCCATACATGTCCGGTATAAACTACTTCCGTAAAATAAAGTGGGTCATGGGACAATAGATCCGCACGTCGTATATTGAACTGTGGACGTAACAATCATCAGCCGGTTCCGATTTGAATAGCATTACAAGGATCCTCGAATTGACGTTCGACTTTAAAAGAAGAGTCCACCCAGAATTAATATTTTTTCAACAGAAACAGACGAGTCGGGCATCGAATGAGAAAGCTATGGATGTTTAGATATTTAGACAAATTGACGACTGATGACGTCACAAGTGCACGACTGACTGCTTACTATACCCATATCAATATTATAAAATGTTAATTTTTCTCCTATAACAAGATTTCCCCCAAATTTTAACTAAAGGTTATCTACTTGATTGATTTGTAGATCCCTTATTTGCATGTTTACATTCATACAAACTTCCTGTATCTTCCAGTAGAAATTATGAATTGTGTACCATGAGTATAAGCAAATTTCTGGTTAGTAGTTCACCCCTGATGTCATCAAATTGGCAACAAGTCAACAAGAAAACTTTCACTGATTTGCTCATTTTTTTAATCTTTAAAAATTCGTAACTTTTGCATTACTTGTCCGATTTTCCTCTAACTTTTTTTTGTTTTGTTCACCAATTTTTTTTTTGCACCTGTTTAAAAGTTATCATTTTTGGACACACTTTTCTTTTAATTTACTACTAAAATAGATAGCGGTCATGATTTTAGTTCATGGTATCTTTCCTTTTTCTTCAACAGAATTGAACGCGTGTACCAGCGATCCGTGTCCAGAAGGAACCCAGNGTTTAGGTCTTCCCTTTGATAGATATGTTTTATGACTTTTTTCATCATTTATTTCGTTATTGTATTTTACACTATCTTTGCAGATCTGATTGATGAATGCACCAGCAATCCATGTCTTAACGGAGGAACTTGCATCAACGGCCAGGGAAGATTTGACTGCCAATGTGATCGCTACTACACGGGCACTCAATGCGAAACATATATTGGTGAGAATATAATATATTATAGTTATTATGAGATATAATAATGACGTTTAATTTAATGAAAGTATTGGTTATGTACTAAAACGAGGATTGCTTTGCTCCTTGTTGTAATGGGAGTACTATTTATACACTGGCTAGATTTGACTGCCAGTGTGATCGCTACTACACGGGTAATCGATGCGAAACATATATTGGTGAGATTATAATATATCATAGTTATTATGATATATAATAATGACGTTTAATTAAATGAAAGTAATGGTTATGTGCTAAATTAAAACGAGGATTGCCTTGTAATGGCTTGTAATGGGAATACTATTTATACACAGGCTAGATCCGACAGCCAAAACATAATTTGTGAGATTATGATATGTTATGTTAACACGATATAATAATGATAATAATAATACCTCTTATCTACCTAGGGTAGCCACTCACAGCCAGCTGTAAGCTGTTCTTCCAGAGGCCCTGCATAACATAAAGTTATTATTACCCTTCTCCATTCTTAAATGTCGAGCCCCTGGCAAGGAGGCAGATGGTTCCCTTTTTATAAGTGGTGTTACTCGGCCGGGGATCGATCCCACGACCTTCCGCTCATGGGGCAGACGCTCTACCACTGAGCCACACATGTACGGTGTATACTTCTTCCGTGAAATAAAGTGGATCATCATGAGATAATAGATCCGCACACCGGGTATTGAACTGTGCGGACACAACAATCACCGGTCGGTTCCGATTTGACTAGCATTACAAGGGTTCATTGCATTGGCGTTCGACTTAATTTTACTGAAATAAATTATATTGTGTTCATGATTTTATTCGAATTGTATCTTTCTTTTCTTTCAACAGAATTGAACGCGTGTACCAGCGATCCGTGTCCAGAAGGAACCCAATGTTATAGTGACATCGACGGCTACTCCTGCCTTTGTCCGCGAGGTTTCGTGAACGACGCTTGCCTCGTTGAACGTAAGTTTAACCCATTGACTACTGAATGCTGGAAGCGTCGTAGTGCAGTGGTTCTGACTCTCATCTTTCAAGTAGAGGGTCGAGATGTGTTACTTACATAATTTCATTCAGATTGATGAAATACAACAAATAATGGATAAAGGAAGCATTTCAGGCCCCAATTCGACACAGATTTTGTGAAAAGCAAATAATAACCTAAGACAATAAATATACAATCATGTAATTTATATAATCCTCGTACAAATGAATTTCTTATCACCTTAACCCTAATCCCATTGGGGGGGGGGGGGGGGGGTTTCGCGATAAATCTGAAACGCGAGAAGCTCACGCCATAATTTTTTCTGACTTTTATCTTTCAAGTCTCGCGCAACTTTTGACACCAAATTCGTGATGACCCGGTATACGGTTCTGACGCTACGCGCGTTTGAAAAATATTCGTCGAGCCAAATATTAGTTCAAAACTTGATTTTATGTACAAAGTCAATGCAAATTGTTTTTTAGTCAATATTCATAAATCCTTGTCTATTTTGCATATTAATGCATGATCTGAATTCAAAATTCATTTTCTATTTTCTATCCGTTTTATACATAAATCATGTTATGAAATCATATCTTCATGGAACATATAGTGCTGATTTGTTACCAAACATCTGACGTTTGGTAAAATCTGACGTCACAAAATGTACAATTACTGGTGTACGCGCACTAATGCGCTGGTCCCATTTCGATGTGATTTCTACGCAAAAGCTGCACGCATTATAAGCTCGAGTATATTTATTTTTCTAACAGGCAGAGCATTTTAGAGCAATTTTTCAAACTTGATTAATCTATCTATGTAACGATACATCGTTCTACAGTCATCCAAATTGTTCTATATCCTCTTAGCTCACTGTACATGTAAAATTTGTCATATTTTCATTTCCTAAATCAATATCTTCTTTAAAGGTATAGAATCGTAATGGTCGGGATGCAGAAATTGATGTGAACCGAGCTGATGTATTCACAAATTGATTTACATGCCTAAATGTAACTCTATACAAAATTAGGAGAATATTTTCGCATCTATTCTGGCGTATTTTACTTAGAAAATGCCAATCAGCCGTTACTACTACGGTGCGTTGAATGATTCGCACGGGGGCCAAGCGGGATGGGATTGGTCGAACGACCGGTGGTGTGTTCTGCGGCGTAGGAGTTTGCGTTCATTTTGTTCGTGAAGCATGTTGAGTTGGGGAGCGCGACGCCGTCGTCATTTGTTATTTTGCGATAATTAAGCCATTTCCTGATCGATTTTGTTCAAACAAATTATGAAAATGCTCTAATTTGCAATTGAAAAACTGCATTTTACTGCGGCTTACTACAGCTTACAAAGTAGTTGAATATCTGAAACACCATCTCTCCCAAAACGTAGAGGTGCCATAGTGTAGTGGTTCCGACTCTCGCCTTTCAACCAGAGGGTCGTAAGTTCGAATACCACCCATGGCGTTAATTTCCTTCATCAAGAAATTCATCCGCATTGTGCTGCACTCAACCCAGGTGAGGGGGATGGGTACCTGGTAGGGATATTTATTCCTTGAAATGCCGTGTGCGCTGGTGTACGCCGGGCTAAATCCAGGGTAATAATAATGCAAGGCGCCTTCAGCACTCCGCAGAGTGGATACGTGCACTATATGAATTGCATCTATTATTATTATTATTATTATAAAACTGATCTATCTACTTTAATACAGCCATGAGCGAGCAGGGTCCGTGTGACGAGGACCCGTGTGCTAACGGAGGCACGTGCACGGTGAACGGTGATGAGTTTGAATGCATGTGCAGCGATGGATGGAGCGGTGAACGCTGCAATATAGGTATGCCTTATAACTTTTCATCCAATAAATATTCATAATAACATGTGCGCATTGTGGGGGGGGGGGGCTTTGGGGCGCCAGCCCAACGGGTCAGAGCTAAGGGGTCGCACATTTTGAGGTAAAAAGGGCTCCAAAATAGCCAAGAGGGGCGCCATATATTAGATGATAACCTTTCTTTATAGCCTCCCTGGTTTCAAAATCGTGGGTGCGTGCATGAATTAGAATTATTATTGTTATTCGTATTTACCCAGGGTAGCCACTTTATTTACAAATATTTTGTTCGCACATTGGATCCTGCAAAAGAACGCATGATGATTTTGATGACCCTGGTTTTGCGTCTTATCAGAGGAAAAGAACGAATAAATGAAATGGCTCTCGTTTCAATAATTCACATATTGGTGATACGGTAATGTACGTCAATAAAACAGGAACAAAGGTATCGATCAGTCCATTTTATAGCACACTCTAGAGATACCCCATTGAATGAAGAAGAATCAGATGAACACACTGTGAAAAATTGAGCAAAATCGGACAACCCGTTCAAAAGTTACGAAGTTTCAAAGTCTGCAATTTCCTTACTAGATTTGGTTCGCTCATCGAATATGAGAAAAATCATTGATGTTTCCAATCTGTCTGAGCTTGAGCTCAGTGTGAATAAATCGTGAAGTTAATCCATTCATATGCATTGTTTTATTTTAATTATGACAAATTAATTAATTGCAAAAATACATATCCTTTTGATTTTCAGATATCAATGAGTGTAAAAGTGACACATATTAAACGTAAACTTTGACTTTGTGCAATAGATTTCGGCAGCTTAAGCTCAGTTTGAATACATTGCATAGTGAATTCATACATATATATTATTTTATTTCTATTATGACAAATGAATTAATTGCAAATATAAATATCCTTTTAATTTTCAGATATCAACGAGTGTAATAGTGACCCCTGCTTTAATGGTGGAACGTGTATCAATGGCCTCGGCATGTATACTTGTCAATGCTGCGACATTTTCACTGGGGATAGATGTGAAATCAGTAAGTACTCTTGCTATATCAGAGATTCTGTTCTTCGGGAAATTTCTTGATTTCGTTATTTTTTTTCATTTTGTCTACAGAAATATAGGAAAAAGTTTTTTTTTGTCAATAATTTGATGACTATATTGTCAGGAATCCCGTCAGCGCCATGAGGAACGTATCATTTTTTATGTTTGGTTTTCCACGTGGAGAACATTCAAGATTTAATTCTATACTTCTATTTGTAAAGTACTATATATTTTCCACTAAACACAAGGCTGCGAGTTTATCGTTGCATTCCTTTAAAACTATGCTTAAACGAGTTTATGAACTAGAGAAAGTAATATATACAAACAATAACAAGTTTGTTTTATTGTTAGATAAAAGGGGACATGCGCAAAGCATGTAACTTTGTATTTGAGCCACAACATATATTTGTTTTGCATTCGTTCGTGATTTGCTTCAATGTGTTTATGAATGATTTCGATAAAAATTTTCGTTGAAAGAAAAAAACACATAATAATTCTACATTTACTATTGTCGGCTTGAGTATGGCAGTTCCGAAGATGTGAAATTTACTTCGAAATGCTTTTCTTCTCTTTTGAACCAGGCCTTGGTGACAATATCTGCGATACTGATCCCTGTCTGAACGGAGCCCGCTGCCTTCCTCCCCAGGGCAATGATATACAGTATACATGCGTGTGTGCAGACGGCTTCTACGGAGCAAATTGTGAAATGGGTAAGTGTGTTCAGACAACACCCCATTATTGACATGCTCAGAAACAAGACCCATAATCTGAAAAGGTGTAAAATTATAACATACATCATTTAGACACGCCATCTCTCTAGTCACTTATATAGAGGTGCGAGACAAATTATTTAATATTATTACCCAGCTTACATGTAGCAATAGCTGCCAAGTGGGGGCTTTTTGCATTTAAATGAATATATTCCTGCTGGTACCAATTTACATCACCTGGGTTGAGTGGAGGTCAGTGTGGATGATTTTATTGCCGAAGGAAATTAACGTCATGGATGTGATTCGAATCGCTGTCTCTCTAGTTGAGAGGCGGGAGTCAGAACCATTACACCACAACGGATAACTAGCCCAAGGACAAATTACCCCCAAACAACTGTCCTGAATACAACTCTTCTCTGGTAACCTTCTCCCTAAAGTACTATTACTCATAGAAAAAATCACCTCAAAATAATACTCAGAAGATATTCTTATACAAGATGATAATCTTGATTTTTACAATTTTTTTAATGTCTTTTGTTCCTCAGAAATCGACGAATGTGCAAGCAACCCCTGCTTGAACGGGTATGATTGCATCGATGAACTGAATGGATATAGATGTAACTGCGACAGAAGTTCCTTAGGGAGAAATTGCAGAGGAAGTAAGGAATTCTTTGGTCAATATGCGAAATAATATTCCTACGAAGTATCAAAGAGATACGCCAAAGACAAACGATTTCAGAATATGGATTTTCTGTAATCACAGCGGTTACTCACATTTAATAGACTCTCAGCCCGCCGCACCAATGGGCAATTCCACGGTAACGGAAGGACATTCAGACAAAAATGTTAAAGTTCAAGAAAGAAAACAAGTGATGGAAGAACATTTCAAACCTTGCAAATCTCTTAATCAGTATTATGACATGCATAATAAAGAGGTCGTTAACGGGAGGACGCCATCATTAGGCTCGTTTGGCGTGGAATTGCCCCCAATGCTTAAATTCTCAGAAAAGTCTCTGTTACTTAGAACTATCATTAAGGTTTAGAAATGACAGTGAATGTATCGCCGTTGTCAGTCGAGAACAATTGTCTGTTCCTAAATTAATAATGATAACTCAGCAAGGTCAACGAAAAAAAAGGAAAAAACTAATATTCCTATGATGTATGATAAAAATAAATGAAAAAAATCTGGTAATTTTGATATTTGTTATTTGAAACTTAGAAAATTGAAATTATTTCCCTGTGCTCTTTAGTGATTTTGTGTGAATATTGTACAATATACCAGGATGAATAAAAGTGAGAAGGGCTATTATCGGTAGTATAACTTTCACACCATTCATGCATCGTTCTATTTTCTGGTAAGGAAGTCTCAATGCATGCAATAGTTGTCAGAATACAAAACATACATTGATGGCTCGTTGAGTCTGGTACATCTAGGTGCTCAAAGACACCTAGATGTACCAAAATGATGTATCGAAAATATTGTATTTTTTAAAGTAAAGGCAGACTCACACCTTTGCGTTTTTAGCCGTCGTAGGCCTAGCGTTTTCAAAAATTAGAAACGTTCCACGAGCGTACAGTATACGCTGATCAGACGGTGGAATGACGTTCGGCTTTCGTTTCAGGAGCGTACGCCGAACGTCAGCCCACCGTTTGACCTGCGTGTTTAGTTTTAAAAAACGCTGTGCCGACGCTGGCTAAGAACGTAAACGTGTGAGCCGGTCTTAAAATAGTGTATCATCACTCTCTCTCCTATCTTAATATAGCTTTGAATGCCTGTCGCAGTCTACCGTGTCAGAACGGGGGTGTTTGCGCTGAACCTTCCCGGGGAACGTATATCTGTGACTGTCTCGATGGGTGGGTTGGTGTCGACTGCAGAACACGTAAGTACTATGGCAGTATAAATTAGAGATATTGGAGAGATTCATTAATAGTCATTCATTAAATATCGATTAATGAATGACAACCGACTTCAAATCCAAATTGATTTAGTTAGTTTGATTATTCACTATTTTCCTGTCGGGAAAATCAGGGTGTGTGATGAACATGTTTCAAAGTCAAGTCGTTGTAACAGAAATCCGTTAAGTCCCACAAAACATCCCATGAATTTTACGTGGCATTGCTCCACAAAGGGAACCCTCATTACTTTCGACTGATTGGAGCGATTTGTATGAAATAAAACTCATTCTTCTGGTTAAGAAAAATAATTATTCACTGAAATATTCTGAATATGTCTTACCAAATTACCCTGAGGGACAGTGGAAACTGGGAAGAGGGCTGGGTACTGTAGCCCCCGTCTTTTGTCAGTGAATGGGATGTGGTCAAGATGGTAATAGACAGCCCCACTCTGGCAGCCCCCACTTTCCAAAACATTCTGCAGTGCATTTCCACTTTTCCATCATGCTACAAATTTTCATTCGGGATGTCAAGTATTGGAATTCATGAATACATATATGTCGTTACTTGCTTAAACCCTCTTACAATTTCATTTTGAATATAATCTCCTTTCATGGATCGTATGCAAATCAGATGCTGTTCATTTTTATTCAAACCCTTTTCAATTTCAGTTTCATTTTCATCTTCACTTCAAATGTCAATTCAAGTTTCACTTTCAATTTCAACTCCAACTCCATTTTCAAGTGTGATGATTATTCCAAAATTTCAATATTGATTTCAATTTTCATTTCAATTTCATTTTCAACAGCAATTGCATTTCAATATTTCAAACATTTCAATATTCAAATTTCAATTTCAATTCCAATTTCAATTTGAATTACAGCCGACCCTGCAGGCATTGTCTGTTCTGATAGCTCCGTTTGTCAGAATGGCGGTGTATGTATCAAACAGAATGGCATTGCAGAGTGCGTGTGCAGAAAAGGATTCTCCGGACCAGTATGCTCAATATGTAAGTCATTTTAGACAATGTTAACCCTATTTTAACTGGGCTATTCCAGACCAAGTTTATACTGGGGGGGGGGGGGGGGTCAATTTGCCATGGATCGCGTGATCGCCGCGAAATTTTGCATGCTTGTAGAGCAGGGTGTAAACTACAACACTGTATATTTACTTTTTTTTGTGAAAATTCCTCATTTCTATTTTTAAATAATTAAATATGCAAATATATTCATAGATTTTTGTAAATGGATTGATGTAGAATTTAGAGTAAGTGTGCAACACGATTATTTTCAAAATACATGCAGAATCGATAGAGATATGCTATACCCTAACCGAGAATTGGCATTTTCTTGGCTTCTTCCGAAAAAGGAGAAAATGTGAAATTGTGTATGCAAAGTGAATGAGGAGTGGTCTGACATGACGTCATAGATTCCGCCGAATTGAACTGAGCGTACGGATCCCCATTAGCCGTGGGAATTGTCATATCTCTGTGACTTTAAAAACCCATAACTTCTGAACATGTTGTCCGATGTTGCTCAAATTTTCACAGTTTGTTCATCTGATTTTCGTCATTCAATGTGAGCACAATGATCACAGGGGTTGGTTCCCCCTTCAAGTTCATATTGTCCACCAAGCATTCATGCAAATCCCTCTTTCTCAATCTTATTTTCAGCTGAAGACGTATGCCTTAACAACAAGTGCCTTAACAATGCCTCGTGCGTTGCTGTATCAAACGAAGCTTATGAATGCAGATGCGACTCTACGATGTTTGAAGGTCTCTTCTGCGAGAAAGGTAATTGCAAAGTCATTTCTCTCGAGCTCCGACATGAAACATCATTCCAGCCGTGTTTTCAGAATTTATTGTAATAATAAGAATATTTCTATTGTAAAATCGCAAGATCTAAATGGGGATAATGTTTTCAACTTTTGTTTATTTTCGCTACAGTATAAAATGGTACAGAAGTTCAAATTGCTTGTTTAACAGAAATATCCAAGGCATTTTATTTTTCTCAAATTTGAGTCTTGAGGAGCCGTCTCACTGCAAAAGGTTTTCACACGATTAAGGTCCCTTTTGTTCTGTGATGCCTTTTATAACAATTTTCACAGAGACGACAATCCTGGGAGTATAGAAATTACCTCTGACTTACATCCGATTTCGTTTACTACAACTTGCATCTTAAACCGATAATTTAGACATTGTGAGCTGCTTTTAAAGTATAAACATAATACATTATAGCAAATTCGAGCATGTGCATAGTATTTTTTTAATAAAATCGATCAAGAAATGTCTTAATTATCGCAAAATAAAGAATGATGACACCGTTGCGCTCCCCCAATTAACATGATTCACGTACAAAATGAATGCGAACTCACATGCCGCAGGCAATACAAATGGTCACTGGATCAATCCCACCCCGATCGGCCCCCGTGCGAATCATTTAGCGCACCGTAGGTCTGGAGTAAGGGCTGATTGGCATTTGCGAAGTAGAATACGCCACAATACGTGCGACAATCTTCTTCTTATTTCAAACACATTTACATTTAGGCATGTAAAGGATTTTGTGAATACTTAAGTTCGTTAAACATCAGGCAAGGTGTATTATGTGTTTCTCTAAACCGATTTCGTCTCGGATTGTTTCTGCTAAGATGTTTTACTAAGCTTACCCTCGTTCATTTGCGTGTTTTATTTGTTTGTTTTTACAGAGATTGATCACTGTGCTTCTAACCCGTGTCAGAATGGGGGCACGTGTATGAATCTCAGATCGCTCTATGTGTGTGCGTGTCCCTTGGATACGGTGGGCGTCGATTGTGAGACAAGTAAGTCATTTTTCTTTATCTTCTTCCCTAGTTTCACAGCAACTATATTGGACATCATTTGTAACCGTATCATATTATATGCATTTTCATAATAATGAGTGAAAGTTTTCACTCAGGATATTGAGACTTTCATCCAGGATATAGAGTAAATAAAAAAAATAGAGTTAAATAGAGTACTCGTTCATATGTTTGCTTTTTTAGAGTGATCTCGTGATCGATCACGCAACGATACACGAGTGATCGTGGATGCATGCACTCATTATGGGGGGGGGGGGGGGGGGGCTCGAGACCCGTTGTGAGATTTAGGGGGCACCAAATTTATTGCGTTTACTCATTTGTTCTTGAAGTCGTTTAAAAACTCGAGCATGAGATTAATGATGTCTCTCAGCAACGCCCTTGTCATATATTATTGACATAAGACTGAATTGAACAGATTAATTATTCATAATGACTTGCAGACACTTGATTGTGTGACTTTAAAGTAAGAATGACATGTTTTTTTCTCTTTCCTTTTGCAGAGATTGTTGCACCGTCAGCACAGCCTCAGACAAGTCTTGAAGAAAATTGGATAATCATCATCGCTATCCTAGCTTCATTAGCCTTTATTCTTATTGTTTTACTCTTAATAGCTGCTTGCCACTTCTGCAGGCGGAAAGAAAAGAGTGTAAAGTAAAATAATGACTTAATATATTGAAATATAGAGGACTGAAAGATTTATATCGATCAATTATGAATAACGATGTGTGACGTGATGCCGAATTGGATGTTCTGAATCCTGGTTCTAATCGAACAAAGTGTACAGTGTAAAGCCGTGGTGTTAGTTCAACATCTGCATAGTGTAAGAATAAAGGCCCCAGCACATCAAACACGGCACGGCATAACGGCACGGCATTTACTCAGTATCTTGGTTGTTATTGGTCAACGCGCTCCTCCGCGCACAACATTTTTAACAATTGGCCAATCACAGAGGAGACATCGCGTAAAAACCGTGCCGTGATGCCGCCTGCCGTGTTTGGTGTGCTGGGGCCTTAACACCAGTGGTAATTGGTTCTAATGTATCACCAAACAGCAACAAAATTTACCAGTTTATCTAAACATTGAAAATAACATCAAAAACAAATCAGTTTCATTTTTGCACGGGCGTTGTTCTAACCTTGAATTAGTGTCATGGTTTTAGAGTGTTAAGGGTTGATTATCCTCAACTTTTTACGTCGGCTGGATATATTTTGATGTGTAATACGTTTTTCGGGAATGCTCGTTTAGGCGTACAACTTTGCGATGAGTCATTGTGGTATTATCATCCGACTACGAAATGGTAGAATATGCTGTTAGAACGTGATGTCTGTTTTTATCAACATGACATGTTGGTTAAATTGGAGCTTGTGTTTCATGATGCTTTTCTTTAGAGATACGCGCCATCGTGCGCGTGAATGGTGATCATTTTTTGCACTAAAAAACTCCCTCTGCCGGGAAGGTTGCATTTTAGAAAGGGTCACCAGTCGTGCGAAGAGTCGTGCGTACCTCCACGAGCAGTTTGTTGAAACATAATGCCCCGGTCACTTAGGACCCTGGAAGCAACACGATTTACCCCTACTCGTTGTTTTGAGGCAGTTAACTGTGAATTAACAAAGAGTCGGGGTGAATCGTGTTGCTTCCGGGCTCCTATGTGACCGGGGCTTAATCTTCATGTAGAAATGAGGCTTTGATGTAACACTTCCAATGCTTTGCTTTTGTATAAATAGACAAATTGAAATGTGGGGAACGATATTTTGCTGACGTTGATGGGATATTGATGTTGAACTACCTTATACAATATTGGTGAGCTTTCCTCGCTATCCAGTGTAGCAAAAATACCACGGAAATCGGCAACAATGGGGCGTTCGTGCTTTTAAAACGTAACAATGTCGTCGGCAATTTCCTTTTAGCGCCCTTCCATGGCTATGACAGTCAAATTTAATCCTTTAATTTCAACATGATGTGCATGTAAAATTGATCATGATTTACTGTTGCTATCTGACAATCAATCGCCTCTCTGTAATAGACATGGCCCATGTGCACGATGGGCGTTCGGGGATGTGAGATGAATTTTGGTATTTTAGGAGAAAATCTATAATCATAGTTCCTTCAATATATGGCTATATTTTTTGTTCGGTCATATAGCTCTGCAGAAGACAAGATGGAGGTTGGACATACTTCAAGTACAAATATTTCACTCCGTAGCATTACGAGAGATGTGTTATTATTATGTCAGAGATGTCAACCAAATATCATATTCCTTACCTTTTCTACACTCTTTTGCTTCTAAAGTGGGTACTAAGGTTTGTAGATGTATATGAAAACAGAATGAATACACGACATCAAGATCCCATAATGCATTGCAACATACTGTCTCCGTGGAAAATGCAAGGCTCCACTGGAATTGTCTATTCAGGACCCTCATTTACCCGAACGAATGCTTTCTGTACATGGTGACCAATCATGCCTAATTGTTTGGCATATTGTTATCTTGTTTTCTGATGAAAATAGTCTATTGAAAAGCTAAATCTTTTCACATCAGATGGGAGTACTTTGGTATTTTGTGTCCGAACAGTTGCGAATATCCGTTGATTTTAGACTCCTGCGTTTCGACTACGTTCTATGTCGGTGATTCAAATCCAACCCAATGCGTTAATTTCCTTCAGCAAGAAATTTATTCACACTGTGCTGCACTCAACCCAGGTGAAAATGGGCACCTGGCATGAATTTATTCCTTGGGATGCTTCAGCGCCTGATTGGCTCGCTCGGCAGTTATAGCCTGGGTAATAATCAAATGCAGTAGAGTACATGCATATAGTGATTGCGCATTATAAATCGACCTATTATTATTATTATTATTAAACACGAAGATTACGTTTGTTGGTTTGCATCCCTAGCTGCTATGTAATAAGTAGACTAATTCGCCGTCGGTTAACTTTGTCATCTGTCGTGTGAGCTCTCTCGATCAACAATCGTTTGAAAAGTAAAAAAAGATGCCCTGCTACTTTTGAGCTTCGTTGTGATCAGGAATTGGTCCTGGGCAACCTGTTTGTCTGCTAGATTAAAGACGAACTGGCAAGGTTATACTTTTCCTACAACGATGAATCCATGTAGCGCTCTCTCTCTCCGTTTTGCTGCCAACCATATACGAAACATTTGGGCTTCCACTGAGTCTGTTTATATTTGTGTGTAAATGTGAACGGGTTCCATATGATCATAAAGATAAATATCGAAGGAAAAATGGAACACATATCCATGAATAAATATGATCTAGCGTTTCTAATGTGATCTGTGTAAATCTGTAAAATTGTGTTAAGCAAAGTATTGTATCTCGTAATCTTACTGTAATAACTTATGTATCCGTGTCTTGAATTGCTATATCATATACATTTATTGTTGTCTTCATTTTGTTTTTGCAAAGGCTGATGAATGTGAATAGATCGTGTTTTTTTTGTACCTCATTAATCTTAATGATACTTTTGCTATGCATTTACTGCAGTGATTCTGAAATCTCTATCCAGTACTTTTCTATAACATTCTTCTTTTAAATATTTAGATACAGTATCATTCTAATATAATTATGTGGGTAAACGTTTCATTGTCTTGTTTGGGATTCATGATGAGTCAATATCATAGCATTATGCATCTTTTACATCTGAACATGCGTTGCAATTTTTTTGAAGTTCTTTATAACATGCCGAGCCACCGACAAGAAGTCAAATGGTCCCGTTTTGGAGTTCGAACCCAAGGCCTTCAGTTCACAGGACAGGCACTGTGTTCCACTAAACGCTCGATATTTAATTCCAACCGTGAGAGCAAAATGTCCGCAGCTTCAAAATAGACAATAGGGACCTTTAGCATGTACAAGACGGTAGTGGCGATCACAACGTTAGCTCTTAGGTCCATTCAAGAAGTAGTGTTGTGTTGGTGCACCCTTCTGGAACGGACCTTAGAGCTAACGTTGTGATCAGCCATACCGTCTTGTACATGCTAAAGGTCCCTAATATCAAATTTGGTTAGCGAAAATGTGTTTTTCTTCGACAACTTCTTCACTTATGCAATGTTCGTGCCTTCAACACGCAATAGCCTTTATTTGTCACCAATTCGAAAGAATCTCGGCACATTTTGTTCACTTCAAATCAAGTAAATGACATAATATCAGGGGCTCGTAACATAAAAGATGCAATTAAACATACGATAAACAGTAATCGTAAGTCTATGGCAAAATATGCACCATAGAGGTACGATTAATTTTGCAATTAATCGTATCTCCTTGTGTTACAGGCCCCTGGAATACCAGATGGAAGATGACTATTTTACGTGTGCTAGACATTATTACCAAAATATATTTGGTATCCTATATGATTTGTAAATAAGATGTTATAATGTTAAACTGGAATCGGAATAAAATTTTTTTTTTAATTCTATGGCGTCTAAAATTGATTTGCATTTAGAAAGAGAAGTATTTAGTTAAATAATTTATGTTGACTGCATACATCTACTGATGGGTCTTTGGTTTCATTCACAAAGAATGGAGCCTCTTGGTTGATAAGTTTGGTTTGACGTTTATTGGTTTTTTTTTATTCATCACATTCTTTTTTTTTTTGTATGTAAAAAAAGATATATGAATCAAAGAGATGCAGTTTCACGGTGCTATAATGGGGCCAATTGCACGAAATTGTCTTAGCTATCCTGTTAATGCTAAGACTTCTTGTGGAATCCTCTTAACATAGAGGTATTCTCGTCTGTGCCTGTGTTAAGAGGGTTGCACAATAAGTTAAGACGTCTTAGCAAGAAGAGGATAGCTAAGACCATTTAGTGCAATTGGCCCCTGGAATTCAACTCACCCGCACATCACGTGTATGCATACGCTAGTCACTCTATCATACACAACCCCATACAAACACTCCCCCCACACACACACATACACACACACACTCACAAACTCACACACACAAGTACACCAACACACACACACACACACACACACACACATGAATATGCTCACAATCACTTGCGCACATACATACACATAACTCACATTTGCACATATTTTGCACAAACCCAAATATAAACAAATCGCCCTGTTTACACAAACTGATTGTACACAAGTGTTATTGTCCCATGAATGGGTTAATATAAAACTTTAATGAGAAAAAAATCAAAAATCAAAGAACAGTTATGCCTATCCGTTTTAATCATGATTTAAATATATCTGTGTTCGAAAAAAAACATGACTGAAATTGTTATGAAAGATTGTGTATGTGAAAAAAAAACACATTTGGTTATGTTATTCATTGAATATGTATAGCCTGCCAAGTGATGGTACTTTTCAATTAAGTATTAGGACTCTTTGGATGATCTTATTTATTACATGTAATGTTCATTATGACTTGCACATTTGTGTTGCTTTATTCTAGTACAATGTCTTTCAAAACTTTACAATGTATACATTTCTATGTGATTAATTATTTTTGTTATGTGTTATGAATAAACCATTTTACAACAACTTTAATCAGAGTAATATCATATTTTTTTTTATTGATTATAAAAGGATTGTTGTTTTTTTCGAACATTTTACGTCATTTGACTAACCGTACATTTTCTTTAAAACACTGGACCCCTTGACATGGAATCTGTTTCATTTTTTTTATTATATAAACATAATTCACGTTATTAATGAGGAAAATAATGAGGAAAAAATTCAAAAAGACACTCAAAACCCAACTCTTTCCATCTTAACCTAGTATTTTGAACACGATTTAAACTATTTAAAAAAAAAATTAACTAGAACGCAGACAATAGGTCCGTACACCGTGTATTCAACTGTGCGGACACAACAATGACAAGCCGGTACCAAATTAAATAGCATTACAAAGGAGCATTGAAATTACCTTCGACTTAACTTTTTGAAAATACTTTATATCGTGTTTTTGATAGTTACTGATAGTTTGTTGAATGATTAAGAATTGTATTAATGCCAATGGAATAGCTCTCTGACCAGTAGTTCTGTAAGAGCGATTTATAACAATCAAGATTATCATTATTATTATTTTCATCAAAATATGACTTAAATATGAGTGACAAGCCGAAGAACATCTGAAATAGTTTATATCGTGTTATCCACTTAAATTATAAAGCTGACACGGTACGTGGCATCGAATGCATCCATCCCTTATCAGTGCGTATCCATATTCAAAATAAGAACTGAATGGAAAATCACTTCACGGTGCTGCTGAATTCGAATATCAGCTCCAGCCAAGTCTAGACTCTGCCCCCCCCCCTTTTTTTTAATCTATTCCGCTCTCTCCCTCTCTTGTAGCTTTCCCCCTTCATGCATTTAGGGGAGGTTACGCACGCGTAATTATTGGCGAATCACCGCCGAGGCTGAAAATTAGTACCCCTAGGCAGCCCATTGGAGTTCAGTTATTCTTGATAAATGATAATAGATTTGAATGAGTGATTATTTAATTGTGGATATTAGTGAATGAATAAAAAAAACACCTTCCTTTATCAAAAGGGGGATAAAAAAGTATTGACTACTGGTGGCGTTAATTTCTGGTGGTTATCAGATAAATCATGCAAACAGTACAGGTATGCAGTGGACTATAGCCCCAGCCTCACTTTCTTACGACACCCGTCAGCATCACTTCAACAATGCTCCCAAAAGTGTCGATTGATGTTTTGCTTCAACACATCAAGTGAATGTTACACATGCTCTTTCAATTTGCTTTGGCATCTTACAAATTTAGGACGAAAATTGCCATTTTGTATAGAGTTGAAAATTTTAATTCCTAATTTACCATAAAAGTGTGTTACATCTTAAGCTCCTACTACTGCTATATGGATATTTATTTGAATATTAGAAAGAAAATATTTATATGTATTTGAAAAAAATTATCTTATCTAGCATTACCTAGCACAATTTTTCACTAAAAAGTGTTTACTCGAATGTCTGTTCAAACCAACAAGCCGAAGAACATCTGAAATAGTTTATATCGTGTTATCCACTTAAATTATAAACTGATGCTGACACGGTACGTGGCATCGAATGCATCCATCCCTTATCAGTGCGTATCCATATTCAAAATAAGAACTGAATGGAAAATCACTTCACGGTGCTGCTGAATTCGAATATCAGCTCCAGCCAAGTCTAGACTCTGCCCCCCCCCCTTTTTTTTAATCTATTCCGCTCTCTCCCTCTCTTGTAGCTTTCCCCCTTCATGCATTTAGGGGAGGTTACGCACGCGTAATTATTGGCGAATCACCGCCGAGGCTGAAAATTAGTACCCCTAGGCAGCCCATTGGAGTTCAGTTATTCTTGATAAATGATAATAGATTTGAATGAGTGATTATTTAATTGTGGATATTAGTGAATGAATAAAAAAAACCTTCCTTTATCAAAAGGGGGATAAAAAAGTATTGACTACTGGTGGCGTTAATTTCTGGTGGTTATCAGATAAATCATGCAAACAGTACAGGTATGCAGTGGACTATAGCCCCAGCCTCACTTTCTTACGACACCCGTCAGCATCACTTCAACAATGCTCCCAAAAGTGTCGATTGATGTTTTGCTTCAACACATCAAGTGAATGTTACACATGCTCTTTCAATTTGCTTTGGCATCTTACAAATTTAGGACGAAAATTGCCATTTTGTATAGAGTTGAAAATTTTAATTCCTGATTTACCATAAAAGTGTGTTACATCTTAAGCTCCTACTACTGCTATATGGATATTTATTTGAATATTAGAAAGAAAATATTTATATGTATTTGAAAAAAATTATCTTATCTAGCATTACCTAGCACAATTTTTCACTAAAAAGTGTTTACTCGAATGTCTGTTCAAACCAACAAGCCGAAGAACATCTGAAATAGTTTATATCGTGTTATCCACTTAAATTATAAACTGATGCTGACACGGTACGTGGCATCGAATGCATCCATCCCTTATCAGTGCGTATCCATATTCAAAATAAGGACTGAATGGAAAATCACTTCACGGTGCTGCTGAATTCGAATATCAGCTCCAGCCAAGTCCAGACTCTGCCCCCCCCCCTCTTTTTTTTTTTTTTTTTTTTTTTTTTTTTTTTTTTTTTTTTTCCCCCTCTC
>BQKZ01002764.1:45240-58388 GCA_036244855.1 Temnopleurus reevesii | reverse complement strand
TATATCGGAGCTTGTTTTCCCCTGACGAAGGAGACAGGAGTTTCTGAAAATTCGGGACAATTTCGAATTTTTATATCAAATTGGCTCAAATAAATGCACAACATTGATTGTTCACTTCTGTAGGATGATTGATCTACAAATGCATATTTTTTTTTTGCCTCAGATACCCTCTAAAAGGTGAGCATTGTAAAAAATGAGGACACATAAATTGGACAAAATAAGCAACTTCCCTTCAAGTCCTTACAATGACTCTCAAGCAAAATAGAAAATTTGTTCCTTCTTATTCTGCAAAGAAATGTCAAAGAGATATCAAACGTGTTTGCTGAAAAACAGGGAAGCTCCTTCCGTTTGCCTGCAAGAGCCATAATTGCTTGTGAAAGATGGGTTATTCTGCCTTTGATTCCTTAATTAAGGTTTCCGAAATAGTCAACTTATCTTTAATGGCCACCCATGGGGAGGAAATAATATTGCCACAGTGACTGTAGACAGGTGAACTTAAAATACAGGTTCTAAAGGAAAGTACAAGATCCTTTGTATGATTTAGCACGCCATATTCTGAGATACCGTTGTTCCTCAGGGTTCCTTGATATGTATTGCCATCTCGTGACCATTAGTAGATAGAGCATACCGGTATATGAATTCGGATACGCGTCATCCACAAAGTCTGATATCGCAATTCATCGCAATGAATGAGCAATGAAGGTTATCTGAAGTTTCTTGTAAAAATGCATAATTTAATTATCCTAATCTACCGTTACTTTTATTTTTAGAAAGTAAAATAATCAAGAAAAGACTCGTAAATTCCAGAAAAATTAACCAGGGTACAGAGCTAAAAAAATCTACAAAACGGTGGAAATCACGGGGTACCCCAGTGTATCAAAAGTGCATTAAAACCATATGTCTGCAGGGGTCCTATGATTGTGTGAAAACCTTATCACTGATGACCTGTTTAAGCAGACAGTAATTGTCAGACATCCTTGTAGGGAATCCTTGTAGACTCAGTCAAACCAATCTGAGCCGCCACCTTTCTACAGCAAGTACTTGTCTATAGTGGCCACCTACATGACGTGCTGTAGAACCTGTTTATAGAGACCAGCTGTCTGCAGTGGCCACTTTTTTTCCATTTCCCTTTGTTGATCACTGTAGACAGGTTCAATGGTTTAATGTCGGTATGGTATGATTTTACCCTCTTGTGCACATCATATTATTAGGCACCCTAAGGGGGTGTTGTTCAAAAGTTGCAATAATAATAATGAACGGCTTTTATATAGCGCTTATCAACTCTTAATGAGAATTCCCGATTAAGGCGCTCTACAATTGCAGCATTATTACCCTGGCTTTAGCCTGGCAGCCACCATGCAGCGCACTTGGCGTTTCAAGGAATAAATATTCCTACCAGGTACCCATTCACCTCACCTGGGTTGAGGCAGCACAATGTGGATGAATTTCTTGCTGAAGGAAATTAACCCTCTAGGTGGGACTCGAACCTATGACCCTTGAGTTGAAAGGCGAGAGTCATGACCACTACACCATGGCGCCTCCACTATTGATCGCAAGTTGCAATTGATTGGAACCCGCTAATCAAAATCATTGTTTCATGTGCATCTTGTTAGAAGCGTGTATCACGCGCAAATGAAAATGCGCGTTGCAACTGATTGCAGTTGATTTGCGATCAATTGCAACTTTTGAACAACACCCCGTAAGAGAAGGAAAGGTAAGAAAAACAACTTTGAATATTTACCCTCCTACAGTCTATTGAAATTTAAAAATATTTTTTGTTTATCTTTTAGACGACCGGTAGGATAGTGGATCTTTCGCGTGGCGTATACTGCCTGGATAACAATCGTCAAGGGAACATCCCAAAGTTTGCCATCGGCTCTTCAAGCAGCATTCTCTTCCTAGAGATGAAACAAACATAATCCTTGAGGGATACAACAAAAAGATGTTGCATCGGTTGTAATCGTGAGTTATTATGGCCAGGCTGAACAGATTTTTTGAAATCTTGCCCATTGCATACAGATGACCATGGCAATATTGCACCAATCAGCATAAATTATTTCTTTTGAAATTTCCATCTATGGCAAAGTTATCATCAGTAGAGAGTTTTATTCAATGGGGCCCTTTGATGTAGTCATTGGGCTACGGTATAAATTAGTCACCTTTTTTTCTACATATATTTTCTTCTTGCTAAAGTTGGTCAAGCAACGGTTCTCAAAACGCGTTTTGCAAGACCATTGTAACTTTTGAAGATACCAGATGCCTTCATTTGTCATATATTTATTTTGAGCAACATTCCACAGCCAAAAGGTGGACAATTGTTTTAAAAAAATACCACTTTTTCCTTGTAATGAGTAGTGGGCCCTCAGATTCAAGAGCTTATTAGACTCAAGTGATCAGCGCCATGAGCATCATTACTGACGGACCTGTGCACCTCAAATGAAATCACCATTGTTATAATTATAACTCAATGGAATAAGGGTCGTCTTCAAACAAGAAAATAATACACTTTGCGGGTGTTGAAAAAGTAATTTTAAAACAAATCACAAGAGTTTCATGACCATGAAGCTCATGTGCTTTGTTTTAACTAACTTTAATATTAGTACACACGATCTTGTAATGCCAATTTGTATGGATTTGAACATTCAGTGCACTTCATGCTGAATAATGGTGATGGTTTCATGCCAAACATTCTCTGGATTTACATTATAACAAGATATTTGTGTACAGAACATGAATTTTACTCAGAACAATATAATTATTTCAGCAATATATATTTTTTGATAGTTCACTCTAAAACATTTCTGGATTTGAATATGCAAATAAGGAAAACTTATTGTACATAGATTTCTTTTCTTTGTTCTTTTGAAAATTAGCGTTTATAAGAAATGTAGTACAGACACATTGTTCCTGTGTCAAACTTGTCAGTAACAAGTCCTATGCTACTTTTTAGAAATTATTTATACATAGGGGTGTTGCTAGAAAGTTGAAATTTATTGCAAGTTGAATTTAACGGCACGCACCAATCAAAATCACTATTCTATGCCATAATTTATAGAAGCACAGGCCAGCAAATGAAAAAATGTGTATCAAATTGTAGCTGTTTTGTAGTTAAATTGAATTCAATTGCAATATCCTAGCAACACACCCTAAGAGTTCTTGCAACAACTTGTCACATGTTACTCTTTGTTTCGGAACTTGCAACCACTCTTCATACAGGGCAGTATTTGACCAAGTAACAAAAAAAATGTAAGAATGACTGGTACCTTTTCTTGTGTGTAATTATGTTCTTACAGTCTTTCTTATGTTGGTGAAACACTGCCCAGGTCTCTTGAATAAACTCTCTAGAGCTAGCCACAGGTTAGTTGTTTAGAACCCATATCCAAGGCAAGAGTAATCTCAATTGTACATTCCTTTGAATTTTCTTTTTGTGTTTTTTTAAGGATGTATACAGTCAACTCTGCCATGGTCGAATTTGTCTTAGGGGGTGTTGTTCAAAAGTTGCAATTGATCGGAAATCAACGGCAAACCAGTTGCAAATTGCAACGCGCATTTTCATTTGCGCCTGATATGCGAATCTACCAAGTCACGCATGAAAAAAAGATTTTGATAGCCGCTTTCCGATCAACTGCAACTTTTGAGCAACACCCCCTAAGGCGAATATTTGCCTAAGTTGATGATATTTTTTAAATGTAGTATAAAACAGGATTTATTTACCTATTTTATTTATGTAAGTTGGATTTCTCCCAAATAAGCAGATTTTTGTGGTCTAAGGCCCTGGTCACATAGAGGCCCGGAAGCAACACGATTCAATACAACTCTTATTAACTGCCTCAGAACAAAGAGTCGTGCTGAATCGTGTTGCTTCTAGGGCCCTATGTGATTTGGCCCTTTAAGAGATTTGACTATAGGCAGAGTGACCTGTATATATTGTATGTGAGAGAGGTGAAAATGTGTGAAATTATATAACTGAAATTCTAAAATCTTTCCATTTATGTGGTGTTTCCGTCCAGAATGAATTATACCATTGTAATTAGTAGGTTGAAGCCTGTTCGAATGCCATTCAATATAGAAATTTGTACTGTATGTTCACATAGAAGTGTGTACTTTTTCTACAAGAATTCAAACATTTTGCAAATTAATTGAAATAATTCTTGCCTTATCCCAACAAGGATACACTGATTGACAGTGCCTTACCGAGATGCTGTGAAGAAATCACAGGCATTCTCGGGTAGGAATTGAATCCACAATCTCCTGATGACTAGACAGGTGTCTTACCACGAGACCACCGAGAGCCAGTGAAAGTAGCGGGATCAATTCTTGTAATAGCAGCATGTACTGCATTAATGTGTTGGGATAAGGAATGTTGGAATAAGGCAAGAATTATTCAATTACACTGGTCAACAAAATTTCACTTTTTGAAAGTTGATTTAGGGTGAATCTAATGCACTGAATCAAAAAATCACATCGGTTTCGTTCAATCAGGTCAAGTTTTCGAGCTATCCCCACATGTTGTTTTATATGTTTTGTTCATATGTAGGCATGTACGGATCCCTTTTGGAAGATGTTGGTGGAATAAAATGACATGGCTTATGAATATTTTGGTTAGAAATGTTTATACTGATAGAAAGAAATATTAAGGTCCAATAATAATTGGTGATTTTGTTGAAAATGGCTCAGTTTGGGGCCATGAAACCTCAAAATCCTCTAAACTTCGGATGGGGAAAAACATACGGTTATTTTATCAAAATTAAAGGGTTAGACCAGCCAAAATATTTATTTTTCAACAGCAGAACATAAATCTAGTAAAGAAAACTCAAAAAGTTTGAGAAAAATTGAGGAGGTAAAGAGAAAATGATGAATTTTGAATAATTTAAAAAGTGATGAAAACAATGCCAAAATCACTAGACAAATTTGCAAATTTGGTGACATTGGTGATGAGATAAAGGCTCGTTCACCATTTATCCTTTATCCATGGATGAGAATAAATACCCGTAACAAAAAGAAAAAAGTCATAATGTTCAGATTTTAAAAGAAATTTAACAAAATAAACATTTTAATATTTCCATATTTTTTGTATATTTTTCATATACCGAAACAATTGATTTTCATAATATTTCATCATTTTAATGAATAAATTATCATAAATATAAAGGCATATATTTACAATTTTCTTATATGAACATGATAATATGGTACAGCTGGTAATAAAAGGTGTCACAGAAGTTGCCAATTGGTCTACAATGATGTTTATTATTATCATCATTTTTTAATAAAAAGTTCATATTTTTCACAAAATTTGTTCATTTTTCCTCCAACTTTTTTTGTTTTGTTTATCTAATTCATGTTCTAATGTTGAAAAATAAGTATTTTGACTGATCTTCCAGTTCAGTTTTTATCCAATAGCTTTATGCTTTGCCCCATCCAATTTTTGGAGGATTTTAACGTTTCATGGCTTGAAACTGAGGTATTTTCAACATAATAACGAGCAAATATTGGACCTGAATATTTATTGCCATTAATATTATAATTTCTAGCAAATATATATATTTTCCATGACATTTCACCCTGGCCACCAAACCCTTTAAAAGGGCTCCACACAAGCATCCAAGTGAACAAAACATATGTTATTTTTGGATTCAGCGCCTCAGATTCACCAAAAATCAGCTGAAAAATCACAGACAACAAATTTGCTGTTGACCAGTGTTATTTATTAACCCAACACAAAAATCATCCAATTGATAATTTGCAAATTGTTTCTATTGATATGAAAAAAAAGTCAAAGTAATTTTGTACTACATGAAATGTTGATACATTTATGATTTACATTACTTTTATAGTACTTTTTTGCTGATTAAAAAAAAATACAAGTTGTTGGGAAAGAAAACACATATTTGCTGCTATGAGGTTGTATCTTTGCATATTAATCAGAGCTGCCAACCAGTATGGATTCCTTTCCACATTTCAACTCTATTACACATAGCAAGGGAGTGTTCAAATGAATAGATATTCAAGATCAATTTACAAGAGAAGAAGAATATAATCCAACATACCTGTTTCTCCGCGAAAACGCCTTATCATCCACCGGCATAAACTGTTTATTGATTTAGGGTGTGAATCAAATGAATGTTTTGCTGTAATAAAATGTCATACCTCTGATCTTATAAATAGCTTCCAGATGCTTTCCAGCTGATACCAATGATTCAAGGAGACAAAAACATGGTATTGTGGACATAACAATGCCTAACTTAATTACTGATGGCCATATAATGAAGTACTCCATAAGAAAATGAAAGGGAAGGAAAATACGGATTTTGGTTGGCAGCTCTGTATTAATCGTCAGACTCTAAAAACAATTTAAAGATTTTCGAAATTTTCATTAGAAATGTTGCAAAATGTTATAGAAAGATGTTTATAGGCTTTGAACAAGTTGTACATAAAGAATATTTTAATTTGTAAAATTGATTCATTAATAAATTATTATGAATATTTCTCTTGCATACCAACGGTTGTCTCCTTTGCTTGTGTTAATTTGATAGTGCCTTGACTTGAATTAAACACTTTCCTTGAAACATTTCATTGATCTTTGGCAGGTATCTTTTTTTTTTATCGACAACAGTCAATTAAGGGTTGATAGAGAGAAATAAAATCCCAAAGAGTACTACAGTGTATTTCAATGAAAGGGGAATAATTTGAACAGCATACTAAGTAGGAAATTATTAGGTTGGTAGTTATAATAATTAGGTTGGTAGGCATGACTATCATTGATATAACTAGATTTGCAAAAGGGGACTGAAAGAAAATTTGTCCCTCCAGATAATTGTCTGTTTAAATACTGACACGAATCCTGCCAAATTCCTCTGTTCAATGCTTTCAACCTACCCGGGCTGCGTTTCACCAATATAAGAAAGACTTTAAGAATGACTTTACGCACTTTACTCCAGTCTTTCTTAAAATCGTACATAAATTTAAGAACGACTTGGTGAAACACCGCCCTGATGCAGTAGTGGAATAATACAGTCAAATTCATTCTTTATTTTAAGCCAAAGAGAAATACTTGTTTGGATACCCTCCATCGACTGACTCTCTTAAAATGGCCCAACCTGAACATTTTTCCTTTTTGCATAAAAAAATCACTGCAAAAATAAATAATTGCAGTAAATCTATAGATAAACATGTAAAATATGACCTTTGGCTTTTCATCCTCTTCTAAGGGGGTATTGCTACAAAGTTGCAATCGATCGCACATCAACTGCAAGTCAGTTGCAGATCATAATGCACATTTTCATTCGAGCATGAAACAATGACTTTGATTGGCATGTTCCGATCAAATGCAACTTGCGTTCAATTGCAATTTTCAAACAACACCCCCTAAGACTTATTTTCCTCAGGAATTGTGTAACTTGTGTTGGAAAAAAATCCTGACCGACCCATGCTTTTTTTTTTTTTAAATGCCATTGGAGAGCATCCAAACAATTCTATTATGGGGGAAGCGGCCTCAGAGCCCCAACTCCTTGTTTTGCTATTCTATTAAGCCCTGATATAACATGGTTTCAATATAAAGAGGAAGAGCGGTTCCCAAGGACCTAGGTATAATGAGGCTAAACTGTACTGGTACTTTGATCCTGGCTTACAACAAAGAAAGCTAGTTCTCAATCTGGATAAGAACGTAATTTCATTACAATGACGTCACAGCCATTGTGAAAATACATACAAGTGAAACTTGTTAAAAGAATAGTCTGCTATAATGTCCTTTTCATTATTTAATCATATTATTTCACACCCCTGACGATCATACATATATAGTTTCATGCGTTTCAATCTTTGGAATGTAGTCAGACTAATTGCACATTATATCATAAAAATGAAAACTAGATGAATCCTCGACCGCGCACGGTCGAAATTTATGCCTCCGCCATCACACAATCAGAAAGATATGTACGGCTTGTTTGTTCCATGCCATCAGAAATCAAAAACATTTTACACATTTTGGGCACTGCGACCTTTGATCCTGTGAACCCAAAATGTCATCAGTTCTTCCTCACATGCTTATAATTGAGCTACACACTAAGTTTGAAAGAAATTGGTTCAATTTTTCTGTTATAAGTTACAACAATAATGAGCTTAATCGGGTTTTTCTGCGCGGTGACCTTTGACCTCTGACCCACTGAACCCAAAATCTAATCAGTTCATCCTCACATGCTTATACATACTTGAGCCAAGTTTGGTCAAAATCTGTACAGCATTTCTGAACTTATTGCGGTAACAAGCTATTTTGGGTGATTTTTTACAGGTTTTTTTGCCCTGTGACCTTTGACCTTTGACCCACTGAACCCAAAATCTAATCAGTTCATCCTCACAAGCTTATACATACTTGAGCCAAGTTTGGTCAAAATCTGTACAGCAGTTCTGAACTTATTGCGGTAACAAGCTATTTTGGGTGATTTTTCCAAGTTTTTTGGCTCAGTGACCTTTGACCTTTGACCCATTGAACCCAAAATCTAATCAGTTCATCCTCACATGCTTATACATACTTGAGCCACGTTTGGTCAAAATCTGTACAGCAGTTCTGAACTTATTGCGGTAACAAGCTATTTTGGGTGATTTTTTACAAGTTTTGGGGCCTTGTGACTTTTGACCTTTGACCCATTGAACCCAAAATCTAATCAGTTCATCCTCACATGCTTATACATACTTGAGCCAAGTTTAGTCAAAATCCATCAAGCGGTTCTAAACTTATCGCGGTAGCAAGGTTCGGACTGACGCACGGACGGACTTGAAATGCCAAGTGCGCCGCGGATGGCTGCCGGGCTAAAGCCAGGGTAATAATAATGTAAAGCGCCCTGAACACTCAGCAGAGTGGATACGTGCGCTATATAAATTGCATCTATTATCATAATGTTCTCAACAATGTCTTTCATCATTTTTAGTCTTTTGAAGAGCTTTGCAAACCTTGGAGTATTGGTTCTTAAAACGCACATGCATGTAACCTTTTTCAATACAGTGTAAACTCGGTATAAAGAGATCTGATATAACAAAATTCCTTATAAAAAGAGGTAACAATCTGGTCCAAGCTCTTTATAACTTATTGTTTTATAACCCTGGTATAACAAGATTACTGCTATAACAATGTATTGTTGATGGCCCTAAACACCTCGGTGAATTAATTTTCCACTGTATACTACATTGTATTTCAATATTTTGCACTTTTAATTGTAAATAGCAGGTGGACTGAACCTTTTCTTTGTCAATTGTGCCATTTGAGGGTATAACGACTGATTTATCAAAATATATTGTCATAAGTCTTAGAATGGGATCTGTGCAGAAACGATGAATTAGCCTGTTACATAGATAATAAACCTTGCCAAAGGCGAATCTGTTGGGTCCACAGAAATAGATTCAAATGAGAGAAAATTTGATGTACTTGTAGAAGGGGTAAAATAATACTTAGATCATATAAAGAAGGTTACCTGAAAAGATTGTTGACTTTATAAGGCAATCATTTGACTGATTCAAGGTCGACTCAAGGTCGACTCAGGCAAGGTTGACTATATAATGGCCAGATAGAAGGTATCATTCTGTGATCCTTATATTTATTTTTTTTACGATCATAATTCCTCGAAAAGCACAATCGTAAAAATGTAAACACTCAGCAATGATGACACTGATTCCAAAAGTACTGAAATTCAGATTATATTTATTGCATCTCACAATCTGCTATAAATCCATGTATCTAAACAGTAAAAGTCATAATGATTTGGTATCCTGCTATCACTACAAAGCTTAGAACAATGGAGGTGTCCCAGTGATCCCACTGTGATCTAATATGGGGATTTACTAATACAATGTTTGGTGTGAATCCAGAAGCCATTCTTGACAACCCAAAAGCTTGTCTGAGACTTGTCCGACATAGCAACATTGCAAATTGGATTCCAAGTAATGTAGTTAAATTGTTGCTAACCGGATTAAGGAATAAGACATAGTTATGTTTGTTGGAAAGGATAAATTTGAATCAATTAGTTAATCACCCTATTGTTAATAGATTTATAGCAAGAGCAGATGACCAAATAATTTTGACTTGAACTGTAAATGTCACACCTTATTTGTTTTCAAATTACTCATTTTAAATTAGAATGGAATCATTTTAAAATATGAAAGACAAATAGTCTAAATTATACTGATTTAGTGAAAATGAAAAATGCATAATTGACTGAGGGCAAAAACTGCAAAGTTATTTTAAGAATGTAGGTGATCTCTTTTTTTTTTAAAATAGTTATTCAAGGGTCACTGAGGTAAAAACTGCTAAAGTGCAGGAAATTAAGTCTAAATATTATACTTCATGCAATATGCCCCCCCCCCTTCTCAATGTCAGTCAGTCATTACATAATCTCAATGAAAAAGTGTGTCCTAATTTGAGACCAAGAAACTTTAGGATATTACCAACACTTTTCTGTACATTGCACAAATTTTGCAGTACGATAGCAAGTTTATTGATGAGAATGTTGTCTTTGGTGACAAATTATTGCTCTGTCAAGGAATCAAAATCATAGCTACACCGATTGCATAAGTGATTGAGAATACTGGAGGTTACCACACACAATGGGTCATGACAGGCCGCATTCTCTTCTGTAGTAAATCAAACTTCTATCAACTGCATCATCATATGTATACAGGGGTTCGTAACCTATACATCTCTGCGCTTCCCCACTCTGAAAGGAGTACACACCATACACAAAAGTCACAACAGATGTCGACAAAACCATCTTGATTCTACAAATGGGCTGCAGTAGCCAGGCACATATTTCAATTATTACCGCTACGATGTATAAAAACCAGAATGGAAGAGTAAAACTTGACATCTTAGCGTTGACTCCTATGACGAACGGCGTGAAGAAATCCCCGATGTTAGCCACGGGGGTTTCGTCCGTGATAAAGAAAGCTTGACCCGCTGGCGACTCGTCAGTAGTCGGTTTCAAGAGTTCCTTCACGGCGAGGATGTGGCCCCAAGCGACGTTCCCTGCATAGGTACACTGGTAGTGTGAGAATTTGCTTCCTGTGCGAATCATTGTCTTGTAGAGGCAAGCTTGCCGAAGGACATCGCGCATGTACGTATCCCCCTCGCCGTAGAGCGGTGTCGGACGTAGCGCACACGTCTGTAGGCGCTTTCCATTCTGCAGGATGAGGTTGTTTGCTTTGAGGACGATCTTCTCAGCTTCGTACTTGGTGGTTGCATAGAGACCAAAGTTATGATGCTGCGGGATGCCCAAGGACGTCTCAGTACCATCAATTATAGGGTCCTGTCCTATCACCACATCGACTGTACTGGTGTAGACGAGACACTGGATGTTGTTATGGATACAGGATTGGAGAACATTCTCAGAACCTGTAAAAATTTGTTTCACAATTAATGGTACTCTTGGATAAGGAAAATGTAAATAAATGTTAAAATGCTTAAAATCTAGACAAATTGGCAACTGATGACATCAGAAGTGAACAACTACCGGTACCATTTATTATATTTCTATAAATGTCATAAAGTGTTACTTCTCCCTCCGCCAAAAGAAATTAACTATACGACATCTTTACGATAGTGACAGGCAAATCCCCTATTTGCTCGAGCCCCAAAAGACCCCCCTCTTTTCATGATTCACACATGAAACAATACACTTTATACATTTGTAAGCATTCCTTTTACTGTATTGGGGTCTTATAATTCTACCCTACTGATGCAAAAAATGCAATTTTTCTTTAATTTTATGCTTACTTTCATAAAAAAATCATGTTTGTTTAACACTTTATTTTATTTTTTCCTTATACTAGCTAAAATTGGTTGTTTCTGTAGACAAGAAAAATTCCATGTGTATAGTTTCCAAATCCAGGAGTAACTGCCCATGCGCCAATAGATCGATATTGATGGTATCGCAAGATATCCTTTGACATTTTCTGTTGTCAATGGTGAGAATTGTTAATGGAAATATTTTGTACCCGTTTGAGGAATTCGTTGCCTGAGGACGCTGTGAGCTGCACTTCTGAAAATCTCTTCAGACAAGAAGTGCGACCATCCAGCTCTGCCAGAGGAGAGAATTGTTTTTACTAGCAAATCTTCAATCATCATTTATCCCTGCTGTATCACTGCTGTATCCCTGTGAAATCCCCTCCATTGTGCTTGTATACACACCTTCAATCTACTTGTAATACCCACTACTGCCTGCGTATCTCCAACACTGTAGATCACACAGTTCTCCAGAACTGGAGGAACTCAACAAAAGAAGAAGAAGAAGCTTATCTACTTTACAGCACCGAACACTTACTGCACCGTGCCTGCCAAACTATACACTGTGAGTTGGACTGTACAATGACAGAAAACAGAGCCTACCTTGAATATTGACAGAGCGAAGGAGCTCAGCATCCGGTAATGGAGATACATCTACGGCACCAGCACAATGAATCACAACCGTGACCCCCTTGAACGCTCGTCTGACCTCTTCCAGTGAGCGTATGTCGCCCTCTATGTGCGTAAGTAGGACAATGGTCTTCTCAACTACGAAAACAGCAAAATGAGTGGGAAATGTATTGGTGTTAGAGCAAACTGCTTGAACAATAGGTTTACAATTAGTTTAAGTACTGTAATACGTCAGTCAATCTTATGATCCCCAGCACATAAGCGGGTACTTACTCACGGTTGGGTCAATTTTTGTGAAATCCTGGAACTCCAAAACCATGTTTATTTAAAACCAGGCAAATACAGTCCAGTAATAATATTACCACAAAACGGTGCTCCATCCAGTGGCATTCCTCAAATATCATTGCAATTTGACAGCTGAGAAGTATTATTTTTCTGAGAATCAACATCAATCTCACGCATTTGGGACCAGTGATCTTTGGTATATATCTGTTTTTCGGGGGCAAGCTCGCTATTCATAAGGACTGCTATTCATAAGGATCAATGACTCATAAGGACTGCTATTCATAACATGTAAATTCCTATACCCGAAGGGTCGCTATTCATAAAGTGAAAAGAGGGTCGCTATTCATAAAGGCATAAGGACAACTATTCATAAGGATCACTATTCATAATAGGAAAAGAGGGTCGCTATTCATAACAACACATAAGGGTCACTATACATAAGGACCGCTATTTATAATAACTC
>BQKZ01002764.1:9455-32865 GCA_036244855.1 Temnopleurus reevesii | reverse complement strand
CGTGTGTAAACAGTTGACCATGGGAGAGATAAGAATCTCTTATCTATCTCACAGCTCCAGTCACGTTGAGATTGACCCGGGATGTGTGAACACCGTGCGCCTGACGGGCCGGGTTTGGGGCAATGCTCAAGGTTGAGATTGACCCAGGATGTGTGAACACCGTGTGCTCGACGGGCCGGGTTTTGGGCAAAGCTCAAGCTTGATATTGACTCGGGATGTGAGAACACCGTGCGCCCGACGGGCCGGGTTTGGGGCAAAGCTCAAGCTTGAGATTGACCCGGGATGTGTGAACACCGTGCACTCGACGGGCCAGGTTTGGGGCAAAGCTCAAGCTTGAGATTGACCCGGGATGTGTGAACACCGTGCGCCTTATGGGCTGGGTTTTGGGCAAAGCTCAAGGCTACTTGGGTATTAAGATCAATGGGTTGTATTTTGGTCCATATCCCCTCCTCATCTCTTCCACATTTCATTTCATTTTATTTCTTTCAAAATCACATTTGACAATGTACATATAAAATATAATAGAACTCGATAGTGAAGACAATATGGGAGGCAATAAAGCCTTATAATGAAGTTGCCACCATATTTTTTAATAGTTTTTTTTTGTTTTGTTTTTTTTACAATTAACAATTATTCATTTTTAAACGGAAACTCCTCACACCATAATTACCTATCTCTCTCTATAGGCTACATAACACGTACATAATAAACTTAATTTTATTATAACTTGAGAAACAAACACACAAATAAATAAATGAATAAATAAATGAATAGTGTTTCAAAATAAAACATGCTTTCGCCAATAAGTCCAAACCGGGCATAAGATGTAACTATAGGCAAAACGGACGTTGTTTCATTTTATATAGGTCTCCAGGCCGTAAACACAAGGCGTGATTGCACTTGAATTATGTCGAGCAAGGGTGTTCTTTCTATGATGTTGAAACGTCAGGCAAGCCCGATGTACTACATGTGGCGGCTGGGGCGACTTTAATCTGTTTAATGGTTCGCTTTCTCATGCCTCCCTGGATAAAGACATACATGGAATATAAAAACATATGAAGGGATAAAGAATATGATGAAATAACGATGATTTAATTCTCCATTTCATAATTATTGGACATTACGATAAAAATAAAGCTAATTGTTATAATCCCACCTTGAACTATGAATTGCGAACTATTTGGGTAAATGAAATTATATTTCGGGTTAAAAAATACACATAGAAGACCAAACAACTTGCAATAATACAGAGAAATGATCAACAATGTCATGGTTGTCAAGCAGTTCCAACAAACAATTATTTGGAGGGGGGGGGGGTATTTTAATTGGAGTCCGACCTATCCCCTTGCTGAAAACAACATTTTCAATCATAGAACTTTGAACTTGTGGTGGCATCGTGTTGTAGTGGTTATGAATATAAACGTTCAACCAGAGAAATGAACTCTATTGAATAATTTTACACTTGATACTAAATTAATTTTAACGTCAAAATGCTCCGGGCTAATTATGTGGCAACATGTTGCCTGAAGATCATTGGTCTAACTCAAGGGCCATGGCTGAACGTGGTATATATTACTTGTTTCCTAGCAAAAATTCCCATGCTTTAATTACCGCAAATGTAAGAAATATGGAAGTGGTAGAGAAAATAAACTTTGGTTGTTGAATTTACCTCGGTGGTTTGATCTTGGCTGTCTGAGATACGACTGTCACGAAATTTGCGAACTCTCTCCACGACAGCATTACGTACCTGTTTTAGGATGAAAATTGAAAAAGAGTGAGAAAAAAAAGATTTTTCTTTTTCTTCAGTTCTGTCTTCTCATCGGCCAAAGTTCTTGGCAATGATATATATTCATGGGTGTTCTGGAGAATAGACGATACACACTGAGAAAAAAGGTGTGCAAATGGTGCAAACCTTCGCGAAAAGTTGCAATCTGCGGCAAATCTATAAAAAAAAAAAGTGCAATATCGCACCCTTTTGGTGCACATGCACAGAAAACATGAACATAAAGGGCGCAAACTACAAAAAAAAAAATCAATATTGTAATTTAGTTTACTTTATTCATTCAGACAATATAAAAACATGTCTCGGGAATACAAAAAGGCTATGGCAGCCCGTACAATTTCGCATCCTGGATAAAAAAACATAACAAATATACAAAGATGAGAACAAAATACCTAAGTACCTTTTGACAGCCTGAAATGGGCAATGAATTATGCTATGCATGGATAAATTAGTTGATATTTTACAAATCTATATGCCAAGCTGCAATCCCACATCCTCAAAGGCGCAGGTTCGAATCCTCTGAACACCTTTTGTGGTTCGATTTTTCACCCAAAACATGCACGCACCGTCGAGGGGGGGGGGGGCCTTGAAGCGCCAAATTAGCTGAGATGGGCGCCAAATTTCATGTTAAATTTTTGTTTGTTTGTCAGCCCATCTCTGACTCGCAGGGTTTTCATGTTAAAACGATCAGCCCAGTTCTGCCTCCCGGGGTTTTCATGTTGAAACTTTTTTTGTTTGTCAGCCCAGCTCTGCCTCCCAGGTGCCAAATTTGCTGAAACAAAGTCGAGCCCCGGGTCTAAAAATCATGGGTGCGCTCATGAAAAAGGTACAATATTAGACCCAAAATGGTGCCCCCAGTGTTGCATTTGTTTGTACCTTTATTCCTAATTGTGTAGAAATAAAACTTATAAAGATATATTTTTATTCATTGTCCAGATGCATATTGATTTATCCCCCACCCCTCCCCCCCCCAAAAAAAAGAGGAATGGAAAAGGGTGATAATGATTGAAATTTATGTATTCATAAATGCACAACAAGAATAAACACACCCCACATGGTCAGGTCCTAAAATATGTTTACAACAAAGCTTTCTTTTTAATATAAAAGTGCATTAAAGAAAACATACCTCTGAATTGAGAAAGCAATAGAAAACTGCGATGAAAAATCCCTGCGATGAAAAGTAATGAAAAAAATAGAATGTCATAATTTTGGCGTTTAATTGTACATCTTGCTCCCTAACAATACCACAAATTATTTATTGCTACACTGTGTATTCCATGCACAAGTACTGATTATTTCTCTCTCTTTTTTTTTTTTTAATGTTTCTGTTATTTCAAAAGGGTTGTAGTTATCTAAGTTAACGAGTATTGCAAATTTGTTTATTGTTTCATTATCTCCTGCCCCCCCCTCTCTCTCTCTTTCTTATCCTCCCGTTCCAAATTTATAACCTTATTCTGTTATTAATTATATCTTATTCTTATTGCACACCAATATATTCAACATCTACTACTGGCCTGTTTTTATGTGTATATACCAATAAATAATTATTAAATAAGATAAGCTATTTCTGTAAAATAAATTGGGTCATAGGACAAAAGATCCTTACCCCGTGTATTGACCTGTGCGAATTAAGCCGGTTCGATTTGAATAGGACTTGACGTTCGACTTAATTTTACGAAAATGGATTTAGGGAGTGTTGTTCAAAAGTTTCATTTGATCGCGAGTTGCAGTTGATCAGAGCGTGCCAATCAGAATCATTGTTTCATGCGCGTCTTTTTAAATGCGCATACCGTGCGCAAATGAAAATGCGCGTTGCATTTCCCAAAGTTGCAGTTGATTTGCAGTTGACACCCCCTGTATCGTGTTATAAATAAATAGATAAATAGATATCTTCACCTGTAAAGTATTAAGGATGTTGTAGATGTATCTCAGTGCTCTTGCCTCTGGGAATAATGCGATCAGGGGAGACAGCAACCAAGGGACACCAAGCAGTGGAAAGAGCAAGATAGTGCTCCGAAGTCCAGCCCTAATAGAACATGTTTAAAACAATGAAATGGAGAACTTTGGTGCTATAATCTTAAAAGTATCAATTAATGGAAAATTATCAATAAATGTGGATGCGTTGTGGTGTAGTGGACCTGGCTCTCTCCTTTCAACCAGAAGGCCGCATTTCTATCCCACCCATGGCGTTAATTTTCTTCAGCAAGAAATTTATCCACAAAGCTGCACTCTACCCAGGTGTGGTTGGGGTCCGGTAGGAGGCAGTAACACATTATTTGATTTATTCGCCTATTTGGCTGCCTTCATGCTAAGCTTTAATTGCCATCCAGTGACAGTGTAATAATATCGGAAGCGCTTTGGGCAGTCAAAACTGACTGGAAAGGCGCTATATCATCATACTATAATTTGAGAAAGGTTTGTCTGCCTGTTTGTGTGTTTCTTCCCCTACTCCTCCGAGGTCCTTTGACGGATCTTGACCAAACTTGGTGGGTGTATGTAGGGGAACCCCAGAATTGCCCTTGAGGGGTTGGTTTTGTGAAACGTCAAGGTCACTGGGGTCAAAGGTCAATCAAAGGTCAATTTTTAATATCTCCGGACTCCCTGGACCGATTTGGACCAAACTTGGTGGGTGTATGTAGGGAACCCCAGAATTGTCCTTGAGGAGTTGGTTTTGTGAAAAGTCAAGGTCACTGGGGTCAGAGGTCAATCAAAGGTCAATTTTTCATATCTCCGGACTCCCTGGACTGATTTGGACCAAACTTGGTGGGTGTATGTAGGGGAACCCCAGAATTGAAGGGTTGGGTTTGTGAAAGGTCAAGGTCACTGGGGTCAAAGGTCAATTTTTCATATCTCCAGAATCCGTGGACTGATTTGGACCCCCCCCACCCCCACCACCACCGGACAATAAATAAAAATGTTATGAACATTTCACTTATATCACTCAACAGTTATCTGTCATGCAAATTGGCCAATTTTTGTCGCCTGATGTGACATAGGCTAAGTGGTGCACTTCTCTGCAAATGATTTATTACATCTTATTGTTTTATAACCCTGCTTTTTCGAACCCTTTACCAAAAAAAAGTTTCTCTACTCGTCGATAAATACATTGAGCGGGTACATTGATTCAATTCTTTGGATATCTAAAAAATATGCATGTGGGTTAAAACGGGTTCTTAAAACAATAAGTTACAATACGATAACAATCGAGAAATGCCTGACATACGTCATTCCACGTGACCAAAATTTGCCGAATTTGAGTAAAAATCACTGTTCAGTCATATTATTGAAATATTCATAACTTTCATGTTTATTGCCCGATTTGCTTCAAAGTTTTTTTTGACATATTCATTTTATTTTGCTGCTTTTAATCAATGCAAGACTTTTTTCCAGACCAAGTCTTTAATAGTCGCATACTGATATAATTACAGAATGTTTGTTGTTAATCTAGAGCTTATGACTTGGTGTTCTGAATAAGGTTCATCAGATTGGAATATGGATGGAAATAGTTCTTTTTACAAAATTAAGATTCTTTTAAGTGATTTGGTATTTTCACCTTCAACTGAAGACTTTTCCCAACTTCTGCCTCGTGACAAAGATTATGAGAGAATGCTATCATTATCACACCTTGGAATTCCGATTATTGTGATGGAAAGGACCATTGTCACTTTATATAAATACATACATGAGCAGGTTTATCAACTATATTTAAATCTGCTTTAAAGAATTGCTACAATGCTAAAAAAAAACTCTGTTTATGTCAATCTAATTTACTCACCTCAAACTATTTTCACAAAACCTCTTTTAACAATTATTGATTGATTTTTTGTTCAACGTCAGATCCCCAACCTTTTATTATGAGAGCACAATTTTTGTTTTTCATTATATTTGGGACTTTATCAAAATACCTGACTCTTCCCTGCATGGTTAGAAAAAGAAGAACTCTGTTTTTTTTTAGTTTTCCTGGTAGACTGGAAGCCCTGATGTGAGAAAATATATTGACTTGAATGCTATGTTCATTGAATTGGAGGGGCTGTGGATGTGCTTAGCTTCTGTCACTCATCTCATCTCATCAGCATGGCAATGGTCAATGCGAAGAGTGTGAAGAATGCGATGCTATTCAACACTTCTTGTTACAATATCCAAAATACAACTTTGAAAGATCTTGACTAAATTATAAACAAACAAGGAATTGGAAATTGAATCTTCAATAACTATTTGTATCCAGCCTTATGGCTTTCACAAAACAAACCTTTTTAAGATTAATATTGACTTTTGAAGAGGCCTACATTTTTTTTGTTCCAACCAATCTCCGTAAATTTCGCTTCTATCTCTAGAAAGCCTACAAAGGTTGAAGGGTGCCATCTAACTTCATGGCCAGCCAATTAACACATTAGAATTTGAATGTAGTAAATGTTTATACATCTCTCTTGTTCTCTTGATTGTCATGATTGTGGGGAAAAAATCCTTGTCAATAACGAAGGTACATTGCGCTTCAAAGTGACATTATATTCATTTTCAAATTTGGTTAATTGAATTCAGAGATGCCTCTGTTGAAAAGTATAAAGGAATGAATCTGAAAAAAATAAACCCCCTAACCCGTAATCAACAGATATATATTCTTAGTGCATACAATACACGTTTCATTGACTTTCTTAAATCAAATAAAAGTTGATATACTATTACTCATTTTGCTATTGACATTCATGTAGGCGCTTTATCTATTTGTATATGCACCGAATAACGCAGAGTTCTATTGTTCGAGCGTTCATGGTCGTTCACCAATCACCACTTTCGCTTAGATGACTCTGCTTTTTTGTTTTGTTTTGTTATTGCTTTTTTTAAATCAAATAAAATCAAATACTCATTCGGCTATTGAAATTCATGTAGTCGCTGTATCTATTTTCTATATGCACCGAATAACGCAGAGTTCTATTGTTCGAACGTTTATCATCGTTTACCAATCGCCACTTTGTTTTGTTTCAGGTTTTTTGTTTGTGGAAATGAAAGGAATAGGAATTCAATTGAAAATGAGACATTTATCAGTTGAAAAGTCATCTATTAACGCCCATTCTCTTTCTTACTTAATTTGTTTGAGTTTACTGTTGTCGAGTTGTCCTTTAGATGCAGATACAACTGTTTTCACGACCAGCAGAAGTACTATCACGTTTACCTATAGAGGGAAAATGAAAATCAGTATGCGGTAGGGGCAAGGAATGTTAAGTCAATTGGAGCATTCTCATGTGCTGCCTAAAATTACCATGTTTATCTTTAATGTCACTATGAGTTAGATAATTTGATATCCCGTTTACACAATTTAGATGATTGCCGTAAGTAAATATACAAGTGATTGTAAGCATAGTAATATCTCAACTGACAAAGAAGCATATCATAACATTCCGTCTATGAGAGTTATCGAAAGAAATTGTAAACGTATTTTGTTTACAATTTAATCACTTATCTATCACAAATCTAAAGTGCAGGCAAAACAAATTAAAATCGGCGAAAATCAGGGGAGAACATGTGTGGGGGAAAGTATTTTTTCTTTTACTAGAATTAAACAAAAAAAACGATCAAGAAAAAAATTAAAGGTGAGGGTCTACTTACGATTACAACTCCGACAGCTGGGCCAGTGAATGACCAGATTGTTCCATCGTTTGGATCGAGCCAGCAGCTGATTGTGTGAGATCAAAGATAAAAAGAGAACAACAGTAAATAACTACCTCAAAGGAAACAAAATATATCTTAAACTCTTCCATCCCCCTTTTAACATGATTGGGATTCACCCTGGTGTAAGGTAAACTGCATTGATTATAATTTGACAAATGACTAGTATGTCACCTATTCGTGAAACCTTTCCTGGGTAGGTTCAAGAGGACCTTGGCTGGTTACATATTGGTAATTGACTTGTCCTGAGCTAATGAATGATGGTTAAGATCTCTTTAAAGTATATTTACATAAGGTGATTACAAATGGACAATTGCTACTTAAAAGTTAATAATATTCATTTGGGTAACAGCATCTTGCAAAATTCTAGATACACATTTGCGCTTTGAAAAATGTATCGAATTTTGATAAATATTGACACACAAACATGCCCCTTAACCATGGCTTTGTTTGGTTGAAGCATCATTCACATTTGGGAAAAAGCTCGATCAATATCCGTGAATATACTTTTAAAGATATATTGTTTTGTCGAATTAAAAAGAAATGGCCTGAAACTTATTGAATTTTTATTTCAGACACATCAATTTGTACCTTGTTCCGTAACCGTAGCTGTGGTGTTTCAAAGCGCCAGTTATAATGAGTATTACCGCTGGGAAACCTGTAGGAAAACCGGAAAATGATTGACATGTTAAGTATCTTATCTGTTTTGTTTAGTATTCTTTTTAAATAGCTTAATCCAATAAATTAATGAAAAGGAACAGTGCGGCGCCATGGTGTATTACAAACGATCTTCTCGAAAGTGTCTCTATATTCAATCAAGGTCTGGCCGGCTTTGTAAAATCATTTAAGGAGGACGTGCAAAAGAACAGGATACTGGTAAAAACCAATATACCTCTAGCGCCAAAACAAAATGATAAAATATATGGTATAAACTATGCTATCAGATATAAAAGGAGGTTAATCCATGATTGCAAACTGTCCAGTTTTATTATTTTGGAAGCTGTAAATGGTATAAGGATTAATAACGATAATAAAAATAATATGTGTCTGCAAAGAGCGGGGGTTTCGAAAGGATGTATATACTTCTATGGTATTAGAGAAGTGGTGACAATTATTTCAAACTCACCCCATCCAATGATACCATAGATCCATGTTCGAGGATCACCAGAATCAAACACCTGATACTTCTATGGTATTAGAGAAGTATTATGGTGACAATTATTTCAAACTCACCCCATCCAATGATACCATAGACCCATGTTCGAGGATCACCAGAATCAAATACTTGAATGATCTGCCGATAGAGATGTACACCCTCTGCGAGCATCCAGAACATCAGTGCAAGCAAGAAGTAATGGAGAATGTAGGAATATGTCTTGCACGCAGGCTGTTTTGTTTAGTATTCAAATGATAATGGTAATAGTAGTAGTAGTAATTATCATAATAATAATGATATAAGTAGTATCAGTAGCAGTAGTAGTAGTAGTAATGATAACAATTATAGAAGTAGCATTCGTAGTATTAATAGTAGTAGTAATATTGATAATAATAGATGATATTGACAGATTTATATGGATTCATATTTGACATATTAATCATTTTTAAAAAAGGAAAACACAAACAAAAGAAGAAATAAAACAGAAAAGATTTTCGGTAACAACGATTGGGCCAAAAACAGCAAACAAAAATCAGAACAAAGGGAAAGAAAACATGTTAAAACATGTAAATTATATTAAAAAAACTCTTGTTTGTTATCTACGATGTCTTCTTTAAAAAAAAAAATGCACCAACGATTATTGGGCTATTGGCGACGATTAGTATGCAAAAGTTATGTCGAAGCGATATCATACCTCAATTTCAATTTTTGAAATTCCAGCTAAAAAGATGATATCAGCAATCAAGATGGCTGCCATCAGATTGACGTGGATTATCACACGGTCAGCCGACAGTGAACCTCTGATTTAAAAAAATGATTGAAATATTATATACCAAAGTTATGCTAAGCCTATAATAATTCATATCGTACAAGTAGAGCAACCAGGTGACGTTTCACTTTGTGTTTCTTTTCTACAAAATGTTTATGTAGAACAAATGTTTTACAGATGGAAAACTTTCTTATCAATTAGTTTGTCATCTGATTATCTGTATTCCAGAAAAAATGAAATTTGCAAAAATTGTTACTGAAGTTTACCTTACCAGGGTCTTCTACTATTGCCGGGGTCCCCCCCCCCCCATTCACACGTAAGTAGAACATAATGTAAACTACAAAACTGCATAGTCAGTTTTTGAGAAAAAATAATTAATTAATCTATGCATGAAATGTACAAATGTTTCATTGGAAAACATAAACATCTGCAAAATTGCAACACAATATTACAAACACACATCATGATGTTAAAAAACAACAATATTCTTATAAAATGAAGTAAAATGAAGACCAATCATACACTAAATATGAAGACCCCATTTTTTAAAAGACCTTTAATAGGTCCATCTTTAGTAATATGGACAAAAATACATTTATCTGTGCATGTTGAGACATGTGTCTATGATAAACTTGATATTGGATTATTCCATTTTTTCTTGTCACTTATTTAAAAAAATGACTCAGAAAGGCAGTTTAACTCATTAAAGGTAGAAAACTACATTTGCACACATTACGGTTATGCTTACAACTTGTTGTGTACCTCAGATATGCCAAAATAATAACCTCTCTGAAGTATTTTGGTCGAATGTAGTCCAGAATATTTAATTCAAATAAAAATCTATTCTATCATAATTCATCTTGAAACCTACGGCATCGCGATACTCCTAGCATATTCCGGTACCACACACAAACACACACACACACACACAAAACGTAAGAGCACATACAGTGCGCATTTCAATACACTGCCACACCATGCGGAATACGCACTGAGAGAGACTCTTGCGCTATTGGATAACGACGGGTTAACGGCTGTTTTGAATTTTGAACGTACGGTGAATTAGTTCGGTGCCCGCGAATAGAAGAATTATTATTGGAATAACTATAAATGCGCCTATCATGATCAATCTTTGTGCTTAATTGATTGGTGATAAGTTCTAACATTTAGTACTCTTCAACATAACACAACAATCTTGGAAAGTCAAATTTTAGGCTGCAAAAGAAGTATTCTACCTTTAACCTACCTCCCCCTCTTTTATTATATATCAGCCTCTTCATACTCTACACATAAAATAAGAGCTAGGCTAATATCATGCGCGTTATTATGGTCTTTTACATGACCTTATGATTCATATGATATAGAATATTTCCGAAAGGTTAATTCAATCTTTGCTTATATTCGAGCAGGACTTTGTAAGCATCGTCGAAAATTATGCGTACATTGAAAGACTTTATCACATAATAGTATAGCAAAATTTTGATGTTAAAAGAATAGAAAATATACAAAAGTCATTAGCAATAATTTAAATAGTTACCTGAAAACGAAAAAAATAACAAGACTTGTGACCAGAGAGAAGACTGACAATCCAAGTCCCACCCATGTTATGAAGTCACTAATTTTGTCACTATCCTACAAGGAAATACAAAATCATCATGGTAAAAATAGGTTTTTTATTGATATTCTCCATTCTCTTTTAAGTATTCACATTTACTCCCCCAAAGCTCCCATCTCGATACCGTCAATCTGATCAGTCCGTTCACATGCACACATATATATACACAAGCATATGCACTGACAAACGCACATATCCACACACATACGCATAGACACATTCATCATACACACGCTCCATAGCAATAACAACCCAACTAGAACATAATACCTCTTACCTCTTATTTACCCAGTGTAGCCACTAGCCTTGCATAACATAAAGTTACAACTACCCTTCTCCTTTCCTAAATGCCAAGCGCCTGACAAGAAGGCAGATGGTCCCATTTTCAAAAGTCTTTGGTATGACTCGGCCGGGGATCGAACCCACGACCTTCAGTTCATGGAGCAGACGCTCTACCACTGAGCCACACATTTCGCGAACCGATACAATGCACTTGACACTCACACACACAAACACGCGAAGACAATACCCCTCACACAAGCACATTACAATGACTCAATCTTACCGCACTCGATGACACAAGGCTAACTAAGATGGCGAAGCCGGTCATGTGATCACAAGAACATGACGTCATACTCATGTCTGTAGCGAGTTGTTGGCAACCAGCTGAGTCCCAGGTGCTGAGAAATATCAAGAGAAAAAAAGGCATGTCAAAGGAATCCCAGTCTAATTAATACTTTTATCCCAGCGAAAACTTGGGGCTTTTAACATAAATCAGATTGCGATCAATTCTAAGTTTTAGTACATGATTTCCCTTAGACTTTATGATTTATATCAATTGTATGATCTATTGGAAAGCTATATTTTACAAGGCCCATGTTAGCAGCTGGGGGCTTTAGTCGGTTATGATTTCAGTTTTGATTTTAACACGTTTGGGGTAAAGAATTTTTCATCTCACATGATTCACTCCCCGAATACAAGTCCTGGAAAGCTATTTTTGAGCGAATGTTCATAATTAGCAAATCCACTTGAAAAAAATGCATCGCGACGAATTTCTAATGTTTTGTATTGTTTTTGTATTTCTCTGTTTTTTTAAACTTTTTGTTTTTATTGTTTTTTGTTCGTTGAAATTTATTGCTGAACCATTTAGAACCATAATTATGCTAACATTAATTGATTTTATCACATTAAAGTGAAGATATTAATGTATTTGTAAACATTTACTGAAAACATGATTTACAATGACTTTGTTCACAAAATCACGATTGAACCATTAAAGCTTGACGATTTTTTTTGATTGGGCGTGGCTTCCGAACCGAACGCCAGACAAATTTGTTGTCACAAAGTGCACAATATTTGAAAGAAAAAAGTAATGTCGCGGTGATCCCTATTCGCGATACAAATATAGCGTGCAAAACGTCAGGAGCTTGAATCAACGTCCCCTCGTTTTACAGTAAAACCAGGGTTAAACCAGGGGGGCGTTTCACCAAATCGTTCTTAAAGTTACGCACAACTTTACGTTGAACTTTACGTTGAACTGGTATCAGTTCTTGCGCTGAATGCGCGTAATGCAATGAATCATTGCGCACAAGAAGGGATACTAGTCGAACGTAAAGTCGTGTGTAAAGTCTTTCTTATCTTGGTAAAACACCTCCCAGGACTTATAATTTAAAACATATATTTCGGAATTAATGGGACCCTTTAGAGTATACCTTATTGTTCTGTTCCAGAAGTTACACATCGTTGAGTGGACTTCCTCTTCAATTATCTTTATAAGAGTGAAAATACCAGAAAAAGAGTAAGACATGTATCATAAAATCACAATAATTGTAACTCATTTTGAACAACCTTAATCGATGTTCCTCAATCGGAGGAGGTGTATGATGGGATTATATCTGACCGTAGAATATTTCCGGCGGACTAAGAGAATGCTCAACTATTTTGTCAAACAATACTCTGTGCACTAGCAGGTCGGAGAGAGCTCATGAAGTGCCCAATCGTATCAGAAAAGCATGTTATTCTAAAAAACAATTGCATAATATATCTTGTCAAAACGGATAAACTTAAGTCGCGCACATGTTGCAAGTTACTTGGAAAGGGAGCATCCCACGAGTCCGACAGCCCATGAGTCCGACAGCTCACGAGTCCGACAGAAATGAATATAAGCCTACTACATCAACAATTTTCAAAATGAGGTTCGAGCTAGACATTTTTACTTTCACGCTCGCAAGATCGACACTGACAAATTATTTGCTTTGAGCCCGACAGCACGCAAACAGACCTACAATACCGACTAACGCAAATATAGTGCTGTCGGACTAATAGACCAATTTTACCTAGAGTCGGTCTCATTTGCAAAATTTATGTTCGGTCGTAATCATGTGTGTTTTCATAATTTTGTCGGATTAATAAGTTGTCTGACTCTAATCCGTTTTTATTTAATGTCTATTTCGTGCACCAATTATTAAAAATGTCGGCCGCGTGAGCTGTCGGACTCGTAGGCTGTCGGACTCGTCGGTAGTACCCACTAGGAAAGGCCCTTTCATCCTTGTTAGTCTTTGTTTATGCGGAGCGGTCGGACGGATTTTTACAAGACATATTTCACCGCTATCCATACCTCATCGCTCAAAATATGGCCTCCGATTCAGTAAAAACATTGAAAGTCTTTACTGAATCGGAGGTCATAGTTTTAGCGATGATAAATTCTGATTTTGAAGATTAGTAGGGTTGGTTCTAAAAGGGCGAATGTAGCTTTGACTTCTGTGGACCGAAGACTTGGAACAGCCGATCACACGAATTTTGTACATCATACTCTCCTGAAGTGGCCAAACGTAAGCTAAGGACGTGTTTGTGTACACATTATCTCCGACATTGAACATAAATAACTATGGCATTCTGTTATAGTGACATATACCATCAATGAAAGCAGAAGTAACGTCGATCAAAAAGTCACTTCGAAAATATTAAAAATCAAAGTTTATTCAAACCATCAAAACTTTTCTCCGATCTATGTATTTTTCATGATGGCCCCGGGACTTTCTACCGATCAAAATATTTGGCATTCAGGATTTATAAGCTTGATCTTCGGAACCGACTATTGACTTTCCTCCGTTCGATGTGACATTTTGCTTTCCTCGATGTTTAAAGGTTATTAACAGCAGGGGTAAAATTTCATATTCAATACTATCGAAGTGACTTTTCTTCGATCAATGTAACTTCTGTATTCATCTATGTTATAATGTCACTAAGGACATGCCATAAGAGACGCTGAAATAGTGCAAAGCGCATAGAGGGGTTTGCGTGATGGAGATTCTAATTCATTATTTTTAATAAGACATAATCATGGGGATCTGTGTAGAGCATGATTCAAATAAAAAGATGGGGCGGTCCATATGATCCCCACGTAAAACCTGAAATATCCCAATAGATACAGTAAATAATAAAAATGGACTCACTGCAGAGTGTTTGAGGGTAAAATTTAAAGGTATGGACACGAGTTCCGTATCAAAGAAAACAATCACGTTGACTACATCACTTGCAACCAAGCGACGGCCATCTTGAGTGTCGTTAAATGTCTTGTTATTATATAGCTGTGTCAGGTGTCCGGAGGATGAAATGCCTATGAGTACTCTGATGTCGTCACTCTCTGTAAAGATAAATAACGAGAATCATTTTACTTCTGATTAAGATTCTGCTAGGATCAAAAGTTCAAGCTATGTTACTCCATTCTCTGTAAAGATGACAGAAAGAAGCCAACGGTAAATCACATCAAATTTTCCAAATGTCGAAATTCTCTCTGTAGCATACAAAATTCCCAATCTATATAGCTGCAACGCACATGTGGCACTTTATTATATTTGGCAAGATCTTTTGTAATTGACGAATGATTGTATATACCTGTACCTTTGTTTTACCCATTTACATTGGGACCTATAGAAAACCATATATTTTGATGCTGTATCCTGTTTGGTAATTTTAAGAATAACAGTTTTGTTTTTTTAATAATTTTTTTCTTTACTTACTGACATGACAAAATTGTCTTGGGGGAGGGAAGAGTTTTCCATTAACACTAATCAGGCCGACCTTTTTGAGCTATGCTATAACCGAGGGGGGGGGGGTGGATTCCACCCCAATCAGATCTCGGCCATAGAATGCGCAATTGTGATGAAAATTGGCATGCATGATGCTTGTGGGGTACTCTACCAGACTGTATGGTTAATTTTTCACAAAAAATTGTTGAAATAATTAAATATGCTAATTTATGCATGAAATAAATTTTCGGCTCTGAATCACTAATTAAATCACTAATTGAACTGATCTTTTTTTCTAAATATTCCTTTTAGCATTCTCTGCAAATGTATTGAGAAAAAAAATAATTATTAAAATTATTTTATTATGTATTTCATTGTTTTATAAATTTCCTATGTATTCCTTTGTTTTTGACCGTTTGTTTTGGGGGTTTTTTTTTTACTGATATTTGTTGCAGACATCATTTGAGGCATAATGATGCAAAATGAATTAATTTGGGCCATTAAAAGTCAGCTTATTCAATTTTTTAATGATATTTTACTAAAAGCACGATTTGCATTGTCAAGTATTTTAGCAATTTTGGGGCCGACAAATTTTTTACAAATGGGTATGGTACAAAAACGGAATCCACGGGCGCGGCGAATTTGGTCTCAAAATTTGCGCGATACTTGAAAGTTAAAAGTCATGACACGTAAAAATATTTGTACGCGTTAGGGAGATATTTTGCGAAATGTTGAGGGGGATGGATTCCACTCCACCCCCTCGGCCTGATTAGGGTTAAACAATACTCCGTATGTTTTTTTTCTCTTCATTTTGGTGTATATATTTTTTAAAGTTAGTGATCGGTACTATTTTGATATTTCAATTCAAAGAACTAATGAAAAGAAATTCTAAACATGATTCACCACCGGAAACGTCCCAGATTTCAAGATTTTGTGGATTTGTCCTCAAGAAACTGAATTAGTATTATTCCTGAGGGAGGTATAGAATTGACGAGTATAATATCATCCGAATTCGAGACAATGAAATAAAACATTAAAGCTTCAAAATCTGATGAAATTCCTTAAAAAAAAAAATAAGTCTATCATTGAACATAGAAAATTTACCTTTGCCCTCAGCCAAATCACAGAAAGCGAATCTTGATATCGAAATATTGTTGTCTTTGACGTAATAGTTCCAGCCTTGCAGACAGAGGGTTGTAATCGTTTGTGCAAATATGTCAATTTCATCTGTGGCTGACACTAGTCGAGATGTGCCATGGCAATGGATATGGAGAGGGCAAGTGAAAACAGAAGATATAAAATCGGTATAAGCCAAAGAACAGGGAAAGCTACAAGTTACAAGAATTACAAGACTTACAATATTAGCTACAAGACTGATATTAATATGTATGATATTCCCAAAAATATCAAACATTGCTAAAAGTGTTATGGTAGGGAGTATTTTCAATTCAATTCAATTCACAATAATTTAGATTTTTTCCTTCAACAAAAAATAAATGAATTCTGTACAGTATAGCAATTTACAATTGTAATCCAATGATATGATAATTACATGTAGAACATGAATTATTGAGGTAAACAAACTGAAGTAAAAGGGCGCAGATCTAGAAGCGGAGCTTTTATAGAGAATAAAAACAACAGAGAGGGAGTACAGGAGAGAAGGAGAGAAGGCTGCAACAATCCATAGTTCGACATTTGTAAACAAACAAGATATACCTTATCAAATTGTTCTTTAGGAAACACATTTTACATAATCATCACATAAAATACACCAGTAAGATACAAACAGACTAATATTAATGTATATAATCTTGAGAAAAAAATCAAACACTGCTGAAAAAAAGTTATGGAAAGGATGAAGACGTCATAAATGTGAAATGTATTAAATCTTGTACGATCCCGTTCTTAAAGGGGAACCAAACCCAGGAATTGTCGTACTCTTATTTCTTATTGAAAGAAGAAAATCAGATGACAAGACACTTCAGGCAAGTTCTCACTCTAAATACACTTTGATCTACTTACAATGTTTTGTGAAATTCTGACCTGTGCCAACCGTTTGTCCCATTTCCCATACAGATTCTTCTAGTATCTTGGGGTTAAATATACTTTGATCTACTTACAATGTTAATTTGTGAAATTCTGTCCTATGCCAACCGTTTGTCCCATTTCCCATTCAGATTCTTCTAGTATCTTGGTGTTAAATATACTTTGATCTACTTACAATGTTTTGTGAAATTCTGACCTATGGCAACCGTTTGTCCCGTTTCCCATACAGATTCTTGTAGTATCTTGGGGTTAAATATACTTTGAGTTACTTACAATGTTTTGTGAAATTCTGACCTATGCCAACCATTTGTCCCATTTCCCATACAGATTCTTCTAGTATCTTGGGGTTAAATACACTTTGAGTTACTTACAATGTTTTGTGAAATTCTGACCTGTGCCAACCGTTTGTCCCATTTCCCATACAGATTCTTCCAGTATCTCGGGATTGAAGAGTAGTTGTAACTCCTCCTGTTTTATGTAAAGAACATAATGTTATTTAGTCATACAGAAACAGTACATGCAACAACACCAAAAACAATCACGCATATCATGCATTCTTTTTGTATTTATTGTATAGATGACTTACCTTTTCAAAGATCGAGGTATCTATGTAGCCAACAGATTGCCCCCTAAATCAAACTGGCTGTATTCAGGATATTTTTAATCAAAATAATCCTTAACGAGACAAATTGGCTTGTATATTAAGTTAATGTCACGGCCCGAATGTTAACCAGACTATTTATCTGTTTGGGTTATTAACTGTGTTGAAATATAAAAATCTATCTATGTATTGGCTCTAATCCATTGAAATCGGTCTTATCAGTCGAAATTTATGACTCTTCATTATGAGGCAGACCAAAGTTATGCCTTATAAATATCGAGCCACTCCATACATCCTCCTTTTTTTAGGTGATGCGCTGAAATGTAGTGATCTCCTGGTATATTTGTCAGATTGGTTGATTTGCCTTTACAATATTTCTTGATGGCGCTAGTCCAAGGGTTTAGAGCTAATACTGTAATAGGCCGCTAAATTTGAGGCAAAAAAGGGGGCAAAATTTCTGAAGAGGAGGCAAATTTTTAGCTGTTGACCATTTTCGTGTTTTTATCCTCAACTCATTATCGTCTTCAAATCATAAGTGCGCGCATGATATTTGTCTCCTTTTGGAGAGAAAGAAAACCATTTTAAAAAGTGGATCGTATCATATTCTGTCAAGTTCAGTCAAGATCGAAGCCCAAATTTGATTATAGGTGATTGGGAACATTGAGATTTTTTCCCTTTTTTTGTGTGTGGGGGGGGAGGAATTCTCATTCTGTATAATACCATATCAATTTAGTATTAAACGCTATATGTTTATTAATGAATCATTGAGTACCTGGTTTGAATCATGAGCTGGAGAGTTGTGGATTGTTTGGGAAGTGCTCTGCTCTTGCGATGACATAGCTGGTGGAACATTTGTTGTGGTTGTATGAGCTTGAATGATCGGTTCTTGGGTTGTAGGTGTCTGAGTGGTCGTCTCTTGCGTAGTTTGTAAAGGAGTCGTAGTTTCATCCTGAAGAGGGTCAACTGTGTCAAAAAAATAAAATTAATTTTTATTAGATATAAATAAGTATCTCGGATAATTTCCGATTTTCTCCAAGCTTTTTCTTAACCTGTTTTTCTGTTGCTTTTTTATTATCTATTTTTTTTTCTAGGGCTAGACATATTCTCATGTAGGCCTAATAGTGAAACATACAATGGTTTTACAGAAATCATGTATTTTAAAAAATATGGAAATGTGTTTTCAAACCAAGTGATTTTTTAGAAAAAATATGGAAAAATTATTTGTGGGAAATAATGTAATGCTACATACTGTAGGTATCGTAATCGATAGGGTTTACAACCTTACACATATAAACCACTGTTGCTAATGATGCTTAGAAATTCTCTTCAATTTTGAGTCATTCGAAATATTATACTGCCATTCTCATGTTTATAAAGATTTGTCTTTGGTTAAGTTAATCATGTATATTATTGAATTTGCCTAAAATAATCATATCCATAGACAGTGAACAGAGTACATAAAAAATGGACGTTAATTTTGCTAGTATCAACATTTTCCCATTTTTAACATTTTTTTTTGTTCAGTCACTATAGCATAACTGGGCACGAATCATAAACTTGACATGCTAAATAAACCACGAAAAAAATTATTTGAATATTACCGTAATCTAATAACCATTGTTTATGGATTACGCATAAAATTCGCACCCACTCTAAAGCCTCCTATTTGCATTCTGACTATTTTGGCATGAATATTTATGAAGGTAGCTGGACTATTGTTAGTGTGATTTACATTCTCGTATATCAGTATCCATTGCACTTGATAATTTTGGATGTAAGAGGGCACATTCTACGAAATTGATGCTAAGACAAGAGATTTGTCTATCTAGTATTTTACGGTAACCGTTTTGCTGTCTTGCAGGGGAGACTATAAACTAACATGACTCCGCAAGCAGGAGGTAGCAATTAATCAACACTATTTTTTTGGCAATCGACACCTTTTAAGCAAAATAGTCAAATGATATTCATTAACATTATGGCCAACACTGATTATTCATAAATTGCACCTGAAATAGCAGTGATATATTTGGGGGCGGTAAATGAAACAATATGCGAACAACTATAATGTAGAAACATAAAAATTGAAAATCCAGTCTGTAATATGAAATAAATGAATTTTTCTTTCAACAACTATAGTGCACATATTTGAAACTTTATGTATTACAAATTTTCTAGAGCTTAATTGATTCACAGTTACTCTGATCAGCATCTTCATAATTAATGTCATCGTTTACCTTCACATAGAGTAAAGTATGTATTGGTGCATGATGTATCTTCCACTCCATCAGATGTCGGAAGGTACCTTACACAGTCGTTTGAGCTTCCCCCAGGGTTAGCGCTGGTTGGATAACCACCGGCAGTGTCCCATAGATCTGTATTAATTGGCAAAGGTTGACATCATAAATTAAAGATTTAAAATTACTAGGAGATGAAAGAGATGAAATTATATAGCCTAATATTAGGAGATTGGGTTGGTGTTGCCGTTTGTGCACGGATCCGTGCCGCTTGTGCACGGATCCCCACAAGCGGCAGTGATCGTCACATCTCTGTGAATTTGAAAATTCACAACTTTTGAATGAGTTGTCCGATTTTGCTCAATTTTTCACAGTTTGTTCACCTGACTTCCCTTCATCATGATTCAATTAGCTGATGAGAGCACGATGGTTCTAGGGGTTGGTTTCCCTTTAAAATTCGGCTGCTCGAAAACAAATTAAAAAAAGCGAGATGTTTTAATATGCGTTGATAGATGAGATTTTTAATTGCATACTACACAAAGGAAAACGTCTTTTCATAAACACAATGGATCGCTCAAAAACGAATTACATTAGCCATACACGCTTCTGGTCGTTCAAAGAGGAAATTGCTTGCTATTTCTGTTCAAATGAGGATATACACGACACGCGAGATATGATCTGATTTAAATGAAGGGTATTTTGTTCACAGTTAGTATGAAGTTGATCAGACAAACCTATAACATACTGGGTAGTAGAATTAATAGATATTCGCATTTGGTCCTCGACTTTTTAGCACGGGGTGGAGAGTCTCCATATACATGTACAACATGTACAGCATCCTCTACCAATCCCATCTCTTTGCTCACTCTTCCTCTCTTTTCTTTCATTCCTATACCAGATTTGTTTTCAAACGTGTCCTGTATTGTTTGATTCTTCTCTCATAATGAGAATCACAATTAAGTCGGGAAACCAACTACTCATTGACATCACATCTTCAAGAAACTTCCCAGGCTTCACATCAACAAACGAATTCGATTTATAATTCCTCTCCTGACGCATAAATCTCTATCGGGTCTCTTCATCTCCTTTATTATCTGTCTGAACTAATTCATTTCTACAAGTCCTCCCATGCTCTCAGGTCACTGAACCCACATCTCCAAGTTCCTTGTGTCAGGACACAGCACTGCGATCAAAATTCCTCCGAACTCATTCACTTCTACACATCCACACATGCTCTCGGGTCACAGAACCCACATCTCCAAGTTCCTTGCGCCAGGACACAGCACTGCGATCAAAGTTCCTCCAAACTCATTCATTTCTACACGTCCTCACATGCTCTCAGGTCACCGAACCCACATCTCCAAGTTCCTTGCGTCAGCACACAGCACTACGGCCAAATTTTCTTTGCATACGCCGCACCCATGGTTGGCCAAACCCATAATTCTTTCCCACTGGCCATACGAACAATATCCATACTGAGAAAATTGAAATCATCTCATAAAACATATTTGTCTAAATTGCAATAATGTGTAATTGAATTTAATGCATTGGATTTAATTTAGGTAAAGAATATTCTGTAATGTTTAAAATGTATTTTCGTTTGTTAAGCACATAGAGAATTCTTGTATTATGCGATCTTTGAGCATAGCATATTGTTGTTATTATTAGTTGGCTCTGTTGGTCTTCCTTTCTTCTTATCCTCTTCGATTATATATTCAAAATTGTTTGATATGATTAAACTAAAGTAGCTTTCAGCATACAAGAACAGCTTTTTAGTGAGTCTCTCCACTTCCCAAAATACAAGTTTCCTATGCTTTCTCTTCCTCTCAAACTAAAATTTTACATTTACGTATAATTTTAGATTTTAGTATTAAAATAAATTATAATGCGTATTAGTTTTAAATGATGTGTATTGCATTTATTTTTATCGATTGTTATACTTTGTTTATTTGTATTTTGTCGGAAATGAAACAATGAAAAATACTGACCATTATTTATGAAAGTGCCATCCTCACATGCAAAAGTCCCTTCAACGGCTTCGTCTGTACAACCAATCCACAGGTAGTAATGTGACCCAAGTACATTGTTCATGTACTGTTGAACTAACGTTGAATCTGCCACTAGTCTTCTCTCAGTATGGTCTTTAAAGACTACGAGTTTCCCGCCAATTGAATCACATGATGTTGAGGACTCGGAATAAGTCTTTAATTCTCCAAAGTTTGCAACATCTATAAATCTGTAACATGCAAATGACATGCTCTCCCAGCCTGGCGGACAAGCCCCATCTGTTAACACCAAGGAAAAATTATTCACATTATTAAAACAGAATAGGTGGGTTTACTAATAGATGCAAATTTTATGAATACCGCCAACACAAAGGTTGTTCTTGACAACCCGAAAGCTTACTAACAGTTACTATACAGTTTGCAAATCATCCTTTTTCAAGGCGGAGGGAGGGGAGGGGTCAACAAAGGGCTCTCTCACAATATCTTTGTCAATTTTGGACTTTTACAAGAAGGAGGCGCCGTTGTGTAGTGGTTCTGACTCTTAAAACGAATCCCACCTATGGCGTCAATTACCTTCGGCAAGAAATTCATCCACTCATTCACATTGTGCTGCATTCAACCCAGCTTAGGCGAATGGGTTCTGGCTAAAGCCATGGTAATAATATTGCAAAATGCTTTGAGCAACTCACAGAGTGGATACGTGCCTTGCATGTTCATGTATTACAATTGTCAACAGAAAATTTGTTTTCTGTGATTTTTTCAGCTGATTTATGGTGACTCTGAGAAGCTGAATAAAATAAAAATGATTATATTAATGACAATAGATATTCAAGTCCAATATTTTATGGCTATTATGTTGAAAATGCCTCAGTTTGAAGCCATGAAAACTTAAAATTCTCAAAAAATGGGATGGGGCAAAGCATAAAGTTATTGGGCAAAATAGCTGAACTGGAATATCAGTCACACTACTTTTTTGTCCACATTAGAACATGAATTTGAGAAACCCCAAAAAAGTTTGAGTAAAAATGAACAGATATTGTGAGAATTATGATTTTTTGTCTCGCCTGCGTAGCACAATCGAGACATTGGCGCCGCTTTTTCCGACAGCGGCGGCGTCAACAATTTAGAATTGCTCTAAATCAAAAACCCCTTGCCCGATTTTCATCAAACTTGCACAATAGGTCCATTGGGTAGCCCAAATAGGCAAGAGCAATTTTCAGGTCATTATCAAAGTCAAAAGTTATCTGAGGTCAAATTTCCGAAATCTTAACCTGAAAACTTAAAGCCCAAGTATAGTTTTGGTAAAGATTAAGAAATGTGAATTTTGGGGATATTTACCATGACATGTAATTTTGTATACACATTTTAAGACCATAGCATATTTTTCTACGAGCTAGTTCTTTTGAAAATTTGAATTTGACCGTTAAATCGTATTTAGCGCCCTCTCTTGGTTATAACAATATTTTGCTTCTTATCGGGCATATACAAAGTTATTTCCAAGATTT
>BQKZ01002763.1:48928-74539 GCA_036244855.1 Temnopleurus reevesii | reverse complement strand
GGGGGGGGGAGGGGGGCCCAAAATTCAATCATCCCCTCCCCTCTCTCTCTCTCTCTCTGGCTTTAAAAATCCTGGGCACGATCGACCTTCACGTATAAACCAAAAAAGAATAAATTTACTGAATAATGTACTTTCCCACCTTGGACAAATTGATTTCATATAAAATTTTCCATCACAAATAACATCCATATCAGCTTCCTCATCATTTCCTTTAGAATTTGAAACCGATCACTTTGTGAAGGGGAAACAGTTTGCTATGAATGGACATTTTTATTTTCAATAGTATGCCTACGTCTGCTAAAAATGGCTTCACTTATAAATCACTTGCTCCAGAATTTGACAAACGACAAGAATAAAAATCACAACTATTAGTGTAAGGTGGTTGAATGGGAGCTATCATAGTTGAAAATGTGTTCATTTTAAGTGATCCCACTCAAGAGATTAAAAGAAAGAGGAGCAAAAAGAGAATAAAAAGAATAAGGAGAGGAAACTCAAGAACAAGGAGATGAAGAAGAAGAAAAGAAGAAGAAGAAGAAGAAGAAGAAGAAGAAGAAGAAGACAAAGAAAAGAAGAAGAGAGAAAAGAAGGAGAAAGAAAAGAAGAAAAAGAAAAGAAGGAGCAGTTTGAAAAAGAACTTATAGAACAAGAAGAAAATAATGAAATAGAGGAGAGAAGAATAAAAGAATAAAAAGAAAAGGAGAGAGAGAAGGGAAGAAGAATAAACACAACAAGAAAGAAAACATAAGAGGAGAGAGTCTATAATATTAAAAGAAGAGTCTACCCCAAAATAATAGTTCTTCATCAGAGGCAGGAAAATTAGATGAACAGAACAAAAAAGTTTGAGAACAATTGGACAACTAATAAGAAAGTTATGGATGTTTAAATATTTAGACAAATTGGCAACTGATGACGGGCAGATGCTCAACTGACCATTTATTACGTTTATATAAATGTCATAATAAAATGTTACATTTTCCCCTAAAATATGATAACCTCAAAACTTTAACCATAGGATATCTTTATGATAGATATGTAGATCAACTATTTGCATGTTTACATCCATACAAACTTTGCAACTTTCAGTAAAAATGATGAATTTTCCACCATATTTATAATGAAAACTCTGGTTAGTTGTGCACCCATGTCATCAAATTGGCAACATCTCTGGAAACCTCCACTGATTTGCCCATTTTTTGAAATCTTTATGAATTCATAACTTTTTTTATTACTTGTCCGATTTGCTTCAAATTTTTTCTGTTTCTTTTTAAAAATTATTATTTTTGGATAGACTCTTCTCTTAAGCAATGAAAACTGAAACATACAACTCACATTTTCCAGTTAAAATACAATTTTATTTTCAGTAAATAATAAAGAAGGCAAAAAATATACATAGCAGAGAGTAAATGCCAACTCATATATACTGACATACAGTAAAAATTTTGTATATCTCATGAAATTTGAATAATTATTATCATCATAAATTATTTACATCCATATGGTTGCATATTTGTACAATATATTCTATGATGTTCCTATCAATATTGAACAAGGATTTGGTAGATAGAACACAAATAACATAAATCAAGGTGAGCTCTCTAAATTCCCAGTTCCACTTTTTCATCGATAAATTTTGATGACAAGATAAGGAATTAACAATCGTCACAATTTCGGCATTTGTAAAATCGCCATACATACATCTTCCATCAACTAAAATGAACTCCATCAGATTATGAAATTCAATATACAATGTAATAGTATTCCAGAGATGCCAAATGTTCCAGAAAATGCATGGGACAAAATTTAATGTGAATAGCGAAGCAGCTGAACAAAAGTTCAAGACAACTTCACAACAATAACCATACTCTCAGTCATTCACTTGTAATGAAAGCCTTCAGTTCATATGACAATACACCTCATGCAAATTGCGGAACAGTTGGCATATCTGCTGTTCTTGTGAAAGCTTTCCTATTGGTAAAAGGCATCAATCTGATCAAGGTGATTTCTTTTATTATCATAAAGACACACTTACTTTGGACGGAATAATTCAAATATTTTTTAAATCACATACATAAAATATTCATGTAATTCTTGTCCGATTATTCAAATTGTTGACAAATACTACCAGATTTCAAGGTAAATACACATCTTCATCAAAATCATTAAATACTGTAAACGGAATACAGTCAAACCTGTCTACAGAGACCACCCCAAGGGAAACAGAAAAAGTGGCCACTATAGACATGTGGCCTTTATAGACAGGTTATATAACATGCATTTTCACCTGGAGGGAGTCAATTTAAGTGGCCACTATAGACAGGTGGTCACCATAGACAGGTTTGACTGTACATGAACCAATCAGAGTGTTTGTTAATAATGGCAATGTACTTTTAAACCAGAAACATTCATGAGTATTCCTAAACTTTGTGAGGAATGAACATCTACAAATTGAAAAATGCTCCTGAAAGTGGTTTTTATCATGTGTTTACTACTAGTTATCAACTCACGAATGTGCATAGTACATAGGTGATTTATTGTTTTTTATAATTTTTCTTGCTGTCCAAAGGGCCATTATCTTCATGTTGTGAAATCTTCAAGCTGTGAAAATTGTTCATCATCTTGTATTTCATTCTTGTAATGCAATCTAAATATTACAATGTCACTGTGAATCATTACTAGAGTCTGAAAATCATCTGGATTGGCATATTTTGTATATTAAAAATGTGTTTTCTATGGCAATATTTGTTGACAAAAGTCTCAAATCTTCATTTAGACTTTTGTCTGAAAAGGTTCATCTCTATCTCTGTAAATAAAATACTCAGGATGACCGCCTTGGCATCTAGATATTGGTAATTTATATCAACAGGATGTTCTGTGAAACAAGGCCCAATNAACACAAATAACATAAATCAAGGTGAGCTCTCTAAATTCCCAGTTCCACTTTTTCATTGATAAATTTTGATGACAAGGTAAGGAACAAAACATTGTCAGAATTTCGGTATTTGTATAATCGCCATAAAACTTTCATGAATTAAAATCAACTCTATTAGATTGTGAAATTTGATATACAATGTAATACAGTGGAACCTCATTATAAAGAGGTCAGATATAGTGAGATACCTGTTATAACAAGGTGATTTTGTTGGTCCCAGTTCTTTATAGTTCTTTAGGTTTTTTTACCCTGATAGTGAGGAATCTGATATAACAAGGTAATTTTCATGGTCCCAAGGACCTCGTTATAAAGAGGTTTCACTGTGGTACAAAAGTATTCCAGAGATGCCAACTGTTCCGGAAAATGCATGAGACAGAATTATAATGTGAATAACAAAACAGCTGAACAAATGTTACAAAATAACCACTCTCTCAGCCATTCGCTTGTAATTAAAGCCTTCAGTTCATATGAAAATACACATTATTAATATTCCGGAACGGTTGGCATCTCTGGTATTCTAGTAAAAGTTTAATTTTGCAGAAAGGCATCAATCTGATCAAGGTGATTGTTTTTAAGACACAATTACTTGGACGGAACAATTCACATTTTAATTACACACACAAAATATTCATGTAATTCTTGTCAGATTATTCACATTGTCAACAAATACATACAGATTTCATGGTAAATACATATTTGTAATCAAAATCATAAAATACTGTAAAATGAATACATGAACCAGTCAGAGTGTTTGTTAATAATGGCAATGTACTTTTAAACCAGAAACTTTCATGATCATTCATAACTTTTGTGAGGAATGAACATTTACAAATTGAAAAATGCTCCTGAAAGTGGGTGTTTTCATGTGTTACTACTATCAACTCATGACTGGGCAAAGTACACAGGTGATTTATTGTCTATAAATTTAAAACTTTTCATGCAGTCCAAAGGGCCATCATCTTTGTGTCATGAAATTGTCAAGTTGTGAAAATTTATTATCAACTTGTATCTCATTCTTGTAATGCAATCTAAATACTACAATGTCACTGTGAATCATTACCAGAGTCTGAAAATCATCTGGATAGGCATATTTTGTAAATTAAAAATGTGTTTTCTATGGCAATATTTGTTGACAAAAGTCTCAAATCTTCATTTAGACTTTTGTCTGAAAAGGTTCATCTCTATCTCTGTAAATGAAATAATCAAGATGATCGCCTTGGCATCTAGATATTGGTAATTTATATCAATAGGATGTTCTGTGAAACAAGGCCCAATTATCTTGATACAGTCGAACCTCGTTATAAAGAGCAATCATACAACAAGCTCTCATTATAACAAGGTGGTTTTCCAGTCCCGTCTCTTTGCTTTCTTTTGTCTTAATGCCCTGCTATAACAAAGTTTTAACATAATGATTAATTGGTCTGGTACCAAGGACGTTGTTATAACGAGGTTCCACTGTATTAAACATGAATCAAGGGGGGGGGGGTGCATTCCTTTTCACAGACTTGAGTGTATTCAATATCTTACATTATACACAAGCTCCAATCACACTGCTGGATTTTGGTCAACTTTGATAAATCAAAACATCAAGAGCAGGATAATTCCAGATAATTCCATCAATAGAATTTTCAGATCAACATCTCCCACCAGTAGTTCAGTCGTAATACACAACACAACACAATGTTACATGCATCCAAAGGCAGGTAATTCATGCATGTCGTTGTGACTCAAGACGCGATAGTTCAAAGGTTAAAGAGGCATTTATGCCATCACTCCCCATTGCTGGTGTTCGCTTGACATCCTCATTTGTTGCCATGTCTTACGATGGGTCTTTAGGGCCATCTACAGGGGAGGAAAAAAAAGAATATTCAAACATAATTATGGATTTTCTCAAATAAAACAATGCATTAAACTATGTTGAGCATTTACTAGCTTCGGTAAGCTAATACAATCCCAGTTCTCTCTGCTTTGCAATTTCGATTTACATTTTTTTTTAATTGACAAAACACAAGCTTCCCCAAATATATCCTCTCATAGAACTGGTGTTCACAAAAAGAAAACAATTCCCTCACTTGGATACACATGAAAATGTCTGTTTATTGACAAAACTCCTAGCAAGAAAAGGTTTATGTGTGTGTCCTTTTGTATTTAATTAATACAATCAACCCTGCAAAATTTGACCTTGTCAAAATGGAATAATTGCCTATGTTTTTGGAACAAATGCCATCAAATAAGTGTTATTTACCTTTTCTGAGTGCAAATTCTCCTAATTTGAAAAAAAAATTATGGTCCCAAGAGATTCAACTTAGGCAGAGTTGACTGTACTCTTCTTGCTTATCATATCGTTTAATAACTGCAATAAGGCCAAATCTTTATACTGATACTAATTGTGCTAAAAGATATCATTTAAAATTGATTAAAAAAAATATTCCGTTCAAATAAGCTGATCACAAGACATTAAAAGAACTGCCTTTTAAAAACTGGACAGTTTTCGATACGAGCATAAGTATTATGGTCGTCCACATAGATGCAAATAATTGTTTGATTACACTTACCTCTGCAATCTCGACTTTCCTCTCCCAGCTCTTAACAGTCTTCTGAAGCTCATACAGATCTGCTTTCTCCTGGACATACTCTACTACCTCAGGCACTTTGTAGTCTTCCAGCTGGTGACGTAGTCTTCTGTTCAACTCCTCTGCTGAGGATCTCTCCTATAGGATACACACAAATACAAAGAGACAATTAATATCCACTTTCTTCTTCCAGCTCTGAACAGTCTATCTGAAGCTGATATAAGTTGACTTTCTCATAGAGAATTAACTTCGACCATCCTCTCCCAGCTCTTAACCCATTGACTACTGAATTCTGTAGTTCCCATAAACTTTGTACAGGGATCACCCAGTTTCAGTAGTAAAAGGGTTAACATTCTTCTGAAGCTCATGTTGGTCAGCTTTTTCCTGGACATACTCTACTACCTCAGGCACTTTATAATCTTCTAGCTGATGACGTAGCCTTCCGTTCAGTTCCTCTGCTGACGATCTTTCCCATATGATACACACATAAATACAGATAGAGAATAAATCTCTATCATCCTCTCCCACTCTTAACAGTCTTCTGAAGCTTATATAGGTCTCTTCCAGCACCCCTGACTAGTATCAGAATCTAAGCTGGTTTTTGTTTTGTAACTTGTTCTTAAATTTTTTTAATTGGTTTTCATTGAATTAAATTATTCTCTCCTGCTAGAAACACTAGGAGGGCATTTCATGAAGCTTTTCGCAGTGTTAAGCAGTCATTTTGTACAGTTGCCATACCAACAGTCATCAGTCATTTCATTCAATCAAAATCACAGGTTTCATAATATCTAGTCAGTGCTGACTAAAGTCGCTGAGACAAACTTCATGAAGCGCCCTCCTGGCAAATCATTTTCATTACCAAGGCTTTAGCATGGCTTCCATTCGGGCAATCCAAAATACCCTTTACAGAATTATTTTCAACCTTGTATGGAAGGACAGGAGTACCATGCTGATTATAACAACCTATGCAGGGAAATTGTGTATGAAATCAACAATAATGAGGCAAATTCGCTGAAATAATACATCCACAAATTCTCCCTCTTCTTTCATCTCATCTGCTGGAAAAAAAAACATTTCTAAAATCATACATATTTATTCACTGACACACTTACCTCCTCAACTGTTTCTGTTTCTGTATCAATCCTTGAAAGCAGTTCATTTCTTGATGAGATCTCATTCTTCAGTCTGTCAGACTCCATCGTGAGTGTCTGAAGCTTTTTCTAAAATAGATAAAAACATTACGGATAACAAAATAAAATGTGATAAAATTTTTGTAAAAGTGCTGAGTAAATATGTATATAATCATCATCTTTACAATTTTCCAAAGTACTTGTTTATTCACTCACAAAAGAATTCATCTACACAGGAAAAATAGGCTTGATAGAGTTGTCTTGATCGTATACATAAGAGTTTTTATCATTACTAACATCATCATGATCAAAAACACCACCACCATTGTCATCGAAACCATCACCAGAGATCATCAACACAGCAATTTTGATTAGCATCATTTTACCCCTATAAGAGTTAAGAACCTGCAAAGTGTGTTGACAGCCCTTTCTGCTCATCCCTTTCTAAAAACTTTTACTGTTCTAAATCATCATCATCATCATCATTATTATTATCATCATAATTATCTTCATCAACACCACCACTATCATCATCATCATCATCATCATCATCATCATCATCATCATTACCACAACTATTACCATCATCATCATCATCATCATCATCACCACCACCATCATCGTCATCATTATCATCATCATAACCATTATTGTCGTCATATCATCATCATCATCATCATCATCATCATTGTCGTCGTCATCATCATCATCATCATCATCGTTATCACAATCATTATCATTATCATTTTATCATTGTCATCATCATCATCATCATCATAAATAATTATCCTCATCATCACCACCAATACCACCACTATGATCATCATCATCATCATCATCATCATCATCATCATAAATAATTATCCTCATCATCACCACCAATACCACCACTATGATGATGATGATGATGATCATCATCATCATCTTCATCATCATCATCATCATACTACAATTATAACTATCATCATCATTATAACCATCACCCCCACAAATATTACCATCATCATACCACGGCCTCTGCAATCATCATTTCTTTACCTTGTAAGAGTTGAGAATCTGCAGTGTGTTTCCAGCCATGAGTTTGAGTCTGAGAAGATCCTGGTTCCGCTCATCAATCTTCTCCAGATACTGGCTGTTCTCAATCTTCAGCTGCTGGAAGTCAACCTCGTGGAGAACCTCACCCATCTCTTCTTTCTGTTCATACAAAAGGAAGGGTCAAGGAATTGCGTAAGCCATACAAATATCTTTTGCTCATTTCTATATTCAAATGTAAGGTAAAATGAATGCATTAGAAGCAAGTCCCCTCTAAATTCTATCTTATTATGACCAGACTTGTTTGCATTCAGAAGGTCCCCATTATTTGACACAAGAAAACTACAGGTTTGTATAAACACTGTAATATTTGTTACCTACTTCTTTCATTAATTTAAAACAAACATAAAATTGACACATAAAGATTCATGCATCAGTTCTACAAATGTTATGCTAATTCAACAAAACATATCTCATCTAATGCAGTTCTATCCGACATATTTCGCCATTTCTAGGAAAAACTTGCTGGAAAAGTAACTACAAGCTCTCAATGACTTATCAAAATTGTGGTTCATACATACAAGGTATTTGAAGTAGTAATGTTTGTGTGGTAGAATGTAGCAACATAAAATGTAGATTACTCTGAATGAATGTATGTGTCAAATAGGCTTTAGAAAAAAAAGTTGCATGCCCTCAAGCTGTATTTCTCTAAATATTTGCACAAACCTGTTTTAACTGAAGATGCAGCTTCTTCTTCTGGACTTTCAACGTTGAATTCTTCAATCTCAGTTTCTCGATAAGTGCATCTCTAGACCTCTGTTTGTCTTCATAGTAACGAATGACTTTCTCAGCAACCACTTTCTTTGTCCGGTCATTGACGGAGCCTTTGAGGATGTCGCGTTCAAACTCGTAACGAGATTTCTTGAGCTCTGCGCACCTTGTGTCTGCTTCTTCCATTACAGCCTGCCAGAAAAAAAAAAATAGACATCAAATCCCTTGTGATAATGTCTGAAGGAATTAAATATTTGCACAAACTTGAGAAACTAATGCACATTCATTAGGGAGTGGCAGAATGGTAAAATCTGACTTTCTTGTAACACACATTTTTAAAATGAAATTCTCATTTTCTAAAGTTTTCAACTTGAAGGGAAAAAAAGGACTATTTTCACAGCAAAGTCATTTCCTAGTTAGAAATAACAATGTCCTTTTCACCATATCTCAGTAAAGAGAAATTAAACTGAACAGAGTGAACTTGTAAGATATGTATGCTATCAAACAATCCACAAATTCTAACCAACAGATCTAAACAGGTTACAATCTGCTAAAGTTGCACAAAGTATTGATGTAAATATGATATGAAGTACATGTAGCTGTATTTTCATTCCAGTTTTGTGTAGTTTCAATCTTTCTACTGCAAAATTAATTCCACCACAGAGAACAAACGTGGAGATTTTCAATAAAACCACACCTTGTAATTATCAAGGACTTTCTCAGACTCTTCCTTCAACTTCTCAATCTCCTCCCGGAGTTCTTCGATCTCTCGCTGGGCAATGTCGCATTTCTGTTCTGAGGAAAGCTTCAGATGCTTATCGATACCACTTCCCTTTGACTTGCTTCGTTTGCGCATCACTCTGGTGTCATGGGTCGACTGGCTTGGAGTGGGGGCTACTGTTGCCATGGCAGCCATGTTGGGTTCCACCCGCTTGAGATACTTGTCAAACATCTCTGTCTCATTGGCCAATGCCTTATTGCCCATCCTAGAGAGAGAGAGAGAACAAGAAAACAAAGAAAATGAGAAATGGTTGAAGAAGATATATAATTTCAAATGGATACTCAAATGGAAGAGAAATCATTTTATAAAACAACAGATTGAAGATAATCGATATGAAAGTAGTAAACACATAATAGAATATATAGAAATATATATGGTATAAATCTGATACTGAATGTAAAAAAAAGAACTACAACAAAAATAGGCCTGGATTTGAAAATAACTTTAAAAATATTTGAGATGAACATTCACAATTACTTGGTCTCATCAATAATTCAGTTTACTCTAATGGCCAGCTGAACCCTCTAGATCTCTTTTTTAATGTGTTAGCTGGCGACTAAAAAGTCATATTTTTTATGTAAATGTACACAAAGTTTACTTCAATTTTTAAGCAAGCTAAGCCTAAGACTGCACATTTTTAATTGACATCAGTTTGATGCATTCATGTCATTCTATGAATTCTCCAAAATTGAATTTCATAGCAGACGAGACAATAAAATCACCTAATGAGTAATACATAATGAATACAATAAATCAATCATTATTTCTTCTAGACAGGTGGATAGAGGTGATTAAACTTTCATAAGCATTCCCTTTTTCCCCACTGGCAGCAGGCGCAGCAAACAAGCAAAGACAAAGTCGGATTTAAAAAATTTGCAAAATTAAAAAGACAATCTCAAATTTAAATTCTAGATGTAGAAATAATCTAGAAAGCCAATCTCTACAGAAATAGCCGCTCTATAGACAGCTAAGTCTAAACCATGTTATTAAAACTAAGAAGTGATGTGAAATTGCGATATTTTCCCACTGAGATTCGAAGAAAAAAAAAGTCTTCTGCGATGGAGGCCCTAAACCTAGCCCAAATCAGCGAAGCTTGCTGAAGCCTGCGCCGAGCGGGCTGGGGGAAACAAACAGCAAGCCCCGGTCAACTTACTGGAGGTCCTCCAATAGCTGCGCCAACTCGTCATCGGAAAGATTGTACAAAGGATCATCTTGCTGGTCCTGTGATGATGTAGTTACACTTTCATTATCAGCCATGACTTATATTTTATAATAACGTTGCTCTTCTACTTCCAATGTCTCCAAAAATGAGAAGTTAATCAATTATTTTGAGTTGACTCGTACGTCGAAATTCAATACCCAAATGACTGCACATGAAATTGCATAGCGCGCGGACGATATCGCTGTGTACAAAAGTCAATAGGAATACAACGGACTCTACGCGTTCGCACATTTCGTGAACGCTGGACGTTGCTACGCTAAACCTGTTCCTTGGAAACCAATATACTAACAACTCATATAGGATGATATTCTTTCTAAAATCATGAATTTAGATATGCTGGATATAAACTACAGTCCGAACTGAAATATCAGAAAAATGAACACCATTCTTCATGACAACTTTGTTTCCTTTTCTTATCAGCTGTCTATCTGTTGAACTACATTTTCTCTTGAAAAAAAAATCAATTTCATACTATTCTATTCCCTTTATTTCAGAGCACTTAACATTCTCTTCATTCTTTTCATATCACATTTTTAAATTTACATCATATTCATACCAATTTCAATGTCTTTTTATTGTACGATAATTCCTCTTCTTCCCTTTTCCATCTCCAACTTGTTTTTAATTGCCCCTTTTCCTTTCTCTTCTTCATCGGTATAAGTTTCCTCTCCCTGTTCTCCAGAATCTTATTCCATCCCTCCTATTTTTGTCGTCCCACCTCTCATTCACCCTCCTCCTCTTTCATCCATTCTTCTTCTCAACTTTCCCGTCTAATCTCTAATTCTACTCACTATATTTTTAACATTTCATTCTCTCCATCCCCCACCCCTTCCCCCATCTAATCCCTCCTACTTCATCCGCATCTCTTTCCATCAAAGAATGTTTCTATAAACCCCAAAGATATTGAGCTAATTTTGATGCTTAAAAGACTATTTTTTCAGATGCACGGTGGTGCAAAATGTTAGAAACATGCTGATTCAGACCCCCTTCTAAGTCGGGATCAAGTAAACACTCTCCTCCTAAATCTGTTTTCTTCTCCAACTCACTCCTCTCCATTTTTCTACCCTGCCCTCTCATTCATCAACCTTGCTTCCCCCTCTCTTTATTCGAGTCATATACTTTTTACTTCCCCTCTCTCATGACATCACCCGACCTCTCTCGACCACAACCCTTCCCCCAAGCCTACTCCTTCAACTCAAATCATCATCCTTGCTATAATTACACAGATGACCATTTGTGTATTTTCGCAGTTTGGTAAGAAATTCTGTATTTACCCTCCTCTCTCTTTCTCCTTCCTCTCTTCCCCCACTCTCATCCAACCTGTTATCTTCTGTACACTCCTATTCTCAGTCGAATGCAAGCAATCAGAGTTGCAATCAAATTTCAAAATGGCATCACCCAATCACAATCAATGTGTTATGTTGAATGTAATCAATACAGTGGAATCTCAGTATAACAATGTACTCAGAAGCATAAAAAATACCTTATTACAGCAGTAATCTCATTATACCCACAACCAATAAGGTATAAAGAACTGAGACCAAACTATTACTTCTTTATATCGGGAATATTGCTATATCAGATGTCTTTATACTGAGTTTCCACTGTAGTGTATGTATACTCAATCAATTACAGCACTGGATTCAATTAATGATGTTTTTTCATCTCTGAATAAGACGGTACTCGATTTTGAAGCATCACAAAACGAAACAATATTCCTTGGTAGTGTTGACAACAATAATTTTCAATATTTATTATTCATTATCATGTTATGTACCACCAAATGAGCAGGGGAAAGAAAAAAAAAGGTATCATAATCAACCCATGTGACACTTACTTTGACACTCTGTGTTTTGCCATAAAAAATACTGAAATAAAATCACTTTCCTATGCACACCTCGTACACAGTGGACATAACTAGATTTGGCGTTTTCAAAACAAACCAAATCACAACAGAACAATAGTAGAGGAACACACTTCCTCTGTATATCAAATGAAAAAGAAAAATATTACATGTCAGGCTTACAGTTTTCTACATGATGATTAAAAAAGGGGGTTAAATTTACAAGTAATGAAAAGGTATTCACAGAAAAAGGAAATTCTATTCCCTGATGCTAGGTCAATGAAGCTAATATTACATTGCTGCTGCATACAGCAAGCATAGGGCGATTGCTTGCCTGCCTTTAAACATTTACATGCACTTGCAGAGTTGCCAACCGTTCTGGGATATTCATGAGGTGTATTCCAATTCAGAATTTACATCACAAATGAGAATGAGCTCTATGATAACGGTTTCTGTGCTTGCTCTCATAAGAAATATTTGGGTAAGCTGTTGCGATCTTCATATTCTAATTTCTATCCTCATGCATATTCTGGAACGGTTGGCATCTCGGCACTTGGTGTGGCATTGATAGCAAGTAATATAATGCATGTATTAGATGCAGCATCGCAAATGCTTGCTTTACATTAGCTTTCTAAGTGCACCATGCAATGGTTTTGTCTATAAAGTGAAGTAAAAAGGCTATGGTCTTTGCCGTCAAACCAGACACAGGCTAAGAGTAAACCAGATATGAGATTCAATCTGAACTATAAACAGCCATGCTATGCATGGCGCAGAGAAGCTAACAGATCAGGAATATGCATGTGTATATTCATATGAATTTAAGGCTTTCATTACAAGTGAATGCCTGAGAATGTGGTTATTGTCAAGTTTGCTCTCACTTTTGTGAAGCTGTTGCGTTTAATTTTGAACTCCAGCATATTCCGGAACGGTTGGCGTCTCTGCGTGGTACACCTGCTAAATTGTAATTCTAATTTCATATCTCACACCCGTAACGACAACTATTTAGGACTTGGCCAACTATGGTAAAATTGAAGATAAAAACTATGACAAAATGACAACTTAGCTTTGCAAGTCTTTACACAATCAAGGTATTTTTTAAACTCATTTGACTTTTCTTAAAAGTTTAGGGATGAAATAAAATCTGAATTAGGAATTTTCTCTAACTATACTATCTTAATTTGTTTCTTTTACTTTCAACACAAATTAATATTACTTCTGCCCACTCCTATGGGATATTCTGTATAAGAAAACATACAAGACACTATGATTATCACAGTACTGTATCACATATATAAAAATCAAATCTTCAAAGTTAATGGAAACTTAAAATCCAGATTACACTTATCTGTTTCATCTGAATAAGCTTCTATACAATGTGGTCCATATTTTGGTAAGCTAGGAAGAATAAAACAAAGCTCATATTCTTTGAACAACGTTTTAATCGTGTTTCTTTTGTCTTTCTATAATGAACGGAGTAGCCGAAATTTTAAATCTGGACTACTATATTTATTCTGAATAGGCTTCTATACAATGTGGTCCATATTTGGTAAGTCAGGAAGGATAAAACAAAGCTCATATTCTTTTAATGAATCTTCAATATCTTTCCTTTGTCTTTCTAAAAATGAACAGATTTGCAGAAAATCTAAATCCAGACTAGTACATTTCATCTGAATAAGCAATGTGGTCCATTGTTGCTGGGAAGAAGAAACAGTATCTTATATCATTTATAATCATTTGCTTTTGTGTTACTTTTTATACTTTCTCTCCAAGAAAAAAGAAAAGAAAAAAATTACATCAAATGTTGACATTACAAGCAGCTAAATATCCATGCACGCACACACATGTGTTCAATAAACAAAACTGGTATGAAAATGTCTTTTTCTTCCCCATTCATATAGAAAAGGAATTATCTTTTGAATACTATATTTATAACACATCGGTTTTCCATTCAGGAATATAACAGTGAAATCTAACCAGTTGCTTAAAGTTGACAATTTTGTATCATTGTTCACAACATCTTTTTTTCTAAACAACTGAGAAAAACATATACAGGGTGGCTATTCACAGAATATCCTGCATTTTAATAGACTTTTTCCCATTTATTTCAGCGAAAAATCAACCATGACATTTCCTTGATAGAACTAATGCCTCATGGCAACCATGGAGCCGCGGATGCGTCATATAAATATATTTGGTTAAATGGGAAAAAAATGATGTATAGTACAAAACGTGCATAAAATTGACCGAAAATGGGGCAAAAATTCCATTGGGCATACCAAGAACTAAAGAATTATGCCAATTACCATCAAAAGATAGCCACAGGCTTTCAGATGATAGGTATCATAGAGCATACAGAATTATTAATTCAAACAATATAAACAATGTGAGACCATGAGATTGATGAATCAACAAATATCTTCACCTGCTACAAAAACAATTGTTATGATATACATCACTGACATTTGGGTTGTTCACATAACAATGAATTAGTCGTTTGACAAGTGAAATTTTCTGCACAAGCATCCATCAAAAAGACTAGCACCCCCCTTAAAAGGTTATCTGGTTGTCCTATATCGACCGACCATATTTTAAACATGTCCTTCATTAGATAACCAAACAATTTTTAGGCCCTATGAGCACAAACCAAAGAGAAGACACATTGATGCACGCTTCTTGAAACATGGAAGGAATATTCAGATTCTTTGCTCTAGAAAATAATCTCACAGTTAAAAAGCTAGTTGAACAATTGTGCCGAGATTAGCATAGAAATACTGAAAATGTAAGCCAGACGCTGGCATGGTTCAAAAGAAAACCAAACATATTAAGAAAGTGGTACAAAATATACAATCATAGATTTCTACAAAATTCTGTCCATTTGTACATGTCCCAGAAGTACGATTTCATTCAATTATAAATACACAGCATAGTTAATAGCTTACAGTAATAATACAGATACACCTCCAGTTGCGTGCAATGTTAACTGCTACCCTCCATGAAGTCCAAAGAGGCCAGTATCTGTGACGTGCGTGACCAAAAAGGATGACGTTTAGGTATAAAATCTTGTAGGAGGAAGCATTGCATTGCATTTTGTTTTCTTTTTTTTCAATATCAATACTGTTATTCTTTTTTCTGCTTTGTAAACGCATAGGGACATGCCAAGGCTATGTGTTATGCACTATATAAAAACTGAATATTATTATTATCATCATTAAAAGTAACTCATTGCATTTAATATAAGCTATGACTCATCATAGCTGGTCATCATTCCACATATCACTGAACATGGATTTTGTGTGACATGATGACGAAAGGTGACAAGTCAAAGCTCATTTTAAAGGCAATTGATGAAATTCAATGCTCCCTACTTTGTACAAGATTAGGTATTGGAGATTCATTTTTTTTGGTCACATACTTTATTAACAGATAATGGCTCGAACACAAAATGATGAGAGTCATATTAAACCTGAACAAAAGTATGTCATGAAAACAATTAACTTTATAGTCAATTCTTTTGCTCTTTCACAACTGAAGATAAAAAAAGATCATTTTTGTGAGGTGGATGTCACTTTCCACAGAGAGAAAAACAAATTATACATATTCTAGAACAGTGGTTTGGACACGTCAGAATCAAGTAAAAACAACAATTTCACCCCTTTCTAGAATTATTTGACAATGCATACTGTGGAGGTAAATATTCTAGTTACTGTATATTTGCAAAAAAATATAGTTATATAACATACTAATATCTAAAGGGCAAACAAACTATTATAAAAACTGATAGGTAAAGTAGCGGCATTTCTGTTTAATGCAAACAAACTTTATAAAAAACGAAAATAAAAATATGAGAGCTGTGTCGCATATCCATTCCCAGAGCCCATATGAGTAATAATGGGGCTGCCTTTCATGAAACAACGGTAAGTGATATTCTTAGACATCCCAGATGACACCATTGATGTAGAGTAACATACATTCCAATCATTATGGTATATCAAGAAAATATATGAATATCTTACTTATTTCTTATTCTCTGTGGGGGAACCCCAAGGTAAATAACTTTCTTGCCTCAAAATAGAGGTCATTTTCATGGCAACTCAATTCCAGCCAAAAGAAAAATAAGTTTTGGGATCAAAGTTAAGTGCCAACTGATTATACAAAAACCAAAATGTAAATCAGAAGCAGCTGAAAAGGATGACTGCGTATAAATTACAGCAATGATCACTTTGATGTACGGCAGTCTAGATTGATCAAAACCACCGATGAGTTTGCAGCAAAATAAGTATAATCTGAGCAATTTCTAGATTTTTCATTAGTTCTAAAAATTTGTGACTAATTCAAATAGTTTGTGTTACTCTATATAACTAAGCTTGTTGCAGGTTTAATTGACAATGAAACTTCGGACCACACTCCAGTTTTGGCTAACGTCAGTACCCATTTAATACATACACACAAGTCATCATAAAAAAAGAAAAGAAAAACATAATAAGTATCTTATTTCCTTCATAATAATGATAAAATACAATTCATTCTTCATATCATAACTTAAAACCTGCCTAAAAGCTTTCTTTAAAATCATACACTGAAGCTATGGCTTCACAGCCTTTAATAATGTAATGTTATCAAACCAGTCATGCCCATTTTAAATGCTACTATACAAAGCAAAGATTGCTTATTATGGGCATCATTGATTTCAATGCAACTTGCTCAAACACATCTTGAAAATTGTCTTCTCCTTCTTCCACTGTCATCTTAAAATATAACTGTTAATTTTTTACATCACATACATGGAAAAAGGAGGGGAGAAAGAAAACGATTCCAATCGAGACATACACGACTTCATTCTAATTACCAAGTTGACTTCCTTGGATTTGAATTGTAAAATGCTACGACGCAATCGTCCACTCTCTATTCTACGGTGAAGAAAATGGGGTTAATGCCCATGGCTGAGATCTGCTCCACCAACTGTACCCAGCTCAGCTGTCATATTCTTGTATCAAATCAGAAAGCTTAGGGCTTTCTTGTGAAATAAGCCACCTCTCTAGTCCCTCACACATCTACTTTGTGTACAAAGTCTGTGGAGATTCAATGAGTCCACCACTGACAAAATGAATGCAAGTTAATGGAAGGGTGGACTATTTCACGAGAATGCCAAGCTTAGAATAGAAAACAGGTCACTCTGATCAGCATTGCAGATCGTACAAGGCTTAGGACACAAAACCAATATCAAATGTGTACTTGAGGATATCTTATTTTCATGTACAACCTTCCAATCTAAAGCATGGAAAGGTTTGTAATAGTGGATGACTGGTCAGTGATGTAGCCAGAAGAAGATGGAAAGGGGTGGCATCATCCATGCAAATGAGGAAGGGCGTGCTAGACCCTTCCCTTTACAGCCGCTCTTCCCCTGCACGGCCCCTCCCCTTTTCCCTGCCATCTGTAAAGACAAGTGTTCCATCCTATCGAGGCTGAAAGGCTAGGGGTACCAAAATATCAGTACACATATCCTCCAGTACAAATATACACAATTTCCAATAGCAACAACCCTATTTCTGTGTCACACCCAGTCACATTGTTGACACAAACAACAAACGTCCCAACATGGCTGAAAATTGAATTGGGAAGCTCAGTATCAGCTCAGCAGTATGACTGGGGTTTAAACAGAGATGGGATGTTTCATGTCCTCCAAAAGTGACATTCTTTTCATATAACAAAACATGGAGCCTTCACCTAGCACCCTCATTCATAATATCACCCCTAATAAACCACCTTCTGGCTACGCCACTACCACTGGGGATTAAATGCTTATGGTGCTACAGCTGCAGCTGGGCTAGGGTTGGGTATCGGTGAGACGGTTTGGGCTGTGGGCGTCGGTATCAAAGGGGCCCCTGGTATGGTGCCGGACGGCCGTGCTTTCGTGTCAATCGCTGCAGAGGGGAGAAACAAAAGCAAATAATTGAAGATTAATTTCAATCCTGCAGCAGTGTTTTAATGGTAATTATGGAGAGTATATTCTTCGTCTTTTTCAAAAGTATAACTTATAATCTAGTTGAAGTTTAAATCTCTAAAATTCACAGACTAATTATTTGAACATATTACTTGGAAAAAGAAATGTAATGTTTAGAGTTGTGTATTGAGAACATGTCTAGAACATCAAATAGTTAGAATGATACTATTGTATCATTTATTGATTAAAAAAAAGTGCAAGTGAACATGAGATGCTGAGGTTATTGTCAGTTATCGTCATAAGTAATCTGTATATACTACTTCTCATCATATAACATTGTAAAATCATAGTCAGTCTTGTTCATCTTATATATCACAACTAACTACACTAAGATTCATGCAGAATTTTTTGTTTTTTGATCATCTAATTTTAAATTCATTGGGGCCTGTTCTGTTCAGGTAACAAGGTTAAAAAATGACAGAAAATAAAAGATGCATTAGCGATTCATGTTTTCCCAGGCAAAATAATTATTCTGCTAAAGTCTATTGAATTGGTGTAAAAGCTCAAATTTTTTTACTTTTGTACACATAGTCACAAACATCATCATGGCATACTTTTGTGTGACAACAAAATGAATAAGTAAAGTCAATATTGAAAAAAAAAAAAAAAATTTTGGCCAATTTTGCTAGAATTCATCCTACATTATGTTTGACTACAATGATTAAATTTTGAGATAAAAACAGTTTCATAATGATATATTTTCTGGATTCCAGTTGACTGTGCATCAAAACAGACTGTTGCATTACCCTACAATGTTAACAGATATGAAAAAGTTTTATAATAAAAACTCTGTGGAAACTAAAGAATTCAATGTCATAATGCTTTAAAAGCTTCAGTTGAAGTAGCATTGATTCAAATATAAAAATAAAACACCTCATTAAGTTATACATGAAGCTTTCATGAGTCAAAGATAATATAGGACTTCTGTCAAAAAGAAATTCAAGCTATTTTCACTTGTTTATGAAAGGCTTTAATTCAAAAGACCTTTGTTCAATAATTTATCAAAATCAAAAGGAAAATAAGAAAATGCATGCAGGAGAATGTAGAATGATGTGATGATTATATCATCTTAAAAATCTTGAGAAAAAAAATTCAGTAACTGGATTACAATATTATTCTTATACAATATTAAATCAATGCTATTTGCAATCATGCAGAGATACCAACTGTTCCAGAACATGCATCATGAGGCAAATTTTCATTTTAAAAGAAGAGTCTACCCAAAAATAATAAATTTTTAACAGAAGCAGAAAAAATTGTCGAGCATAACAAAAAAGTTTGAGGAAAATTGGACAACTAATAACAAAGTTATGAATTTCTAAAGAGTAGATAAACCAGGCAAATCAGTGTAAATTTCCAGGCATGTTGCCAATTTGATGACGCCATGGGCGCACAACTAAACACTTATCTTATTCATATTTATAGTTCAAAATTCATCATTTTTACAAAAAGACACAACATTTGTATTAATGTAAACATGCAAATATGGGAGCTACATATCTATCATGAAGATATACTACAGTTAAACTTGTGAGGAAATCATATTTGGGGGGAAAAGTAACATTTAATAACATTGATATGAATAATATGACGAATAGTCAGTTGTGCACCTGTGACGTCATCAGTTGCCAATTTGTCTAAATATCAAAACATTCATAACTTTCTTATTAATTGTCCGATTTTGCTCAAACTTTTTTTGTTCTGCTCATCTGATTTTTCTGCTCCTGTTGAATGAATATTATTTTTGGGTAGACTCTTCTTTTAAGTGAATGTAAGAGAGTATGGTTGTTGTTGTTGTCCTGTTTCCTCTCACTTTTCTTCAGCTGTTGCAATATTCATATTCTAATTTTAACCTCAAATATATGCCAGAACGGTTGGCATCTCTTTGATTAGAAAACAGTGATGAATTTAAAGTTAGTTATCTATGAACCATGCAGAAATTAGTTATTCCATGGGATTTGTTAGTAGTGCGGAATAAATATAAGCAAGTTAGTAAATTATTCCCTTAAAAATAAGACATAAGTGCAGATAAATTTGTGGACTATGAGGGTTTTTTGCAGGGTGAAAATGTATCTGAAAATGTATTGAAATTAGGGGAAAATTCAAATTAAAGAACCAACACAATAACATTCCAGCTTTGAACTTTTAAATGATGAAGACATAGACATGACTATGAAAGAATGATGAGTGAACATAAAGCCATTCAATGGGATGAAAAAAATATGAAGTTTCCTAGAAGTTAGGAAAAGTACTACGAAAAAAACATTTCAAAGCAATGTGTAATATGAAATGTTTGCAGGTGATTGTTTTCTTAACAGTGCAGCCCAATTAGGGGACAATTATTATTATTATTATTTTTTTTTTGGGGGGGGGGGGGCAGGAGGCTAAGATTAATTGATCAATATCTAAATATGGACCCAGAAACTTAATTTATGGAGCATGATGTGCACAAATTTAGCATAAGTCATGAGAATACTAGATTTTGCAATGAAGATTCGCAGCTTTGAATCCTACCCTTTTTTTTAAATACATGTACTGTCACCATATATACTCGATCAAATGCATACAATCTAGTGTATAGTCTTCAGACCTTAAGCCCCGGTCACGTAGGACCCCGGAAGTAACACGATTCACCCGACTCGTTGTTCCGTGGCAGTTAACTGTGAATTAACAAAGAGTCGGGGTGAATCATGTTGCTTCCGGGGTCCTATTTGACCGGGGCTTTACAGAGGCTGAAGTTTCTTGGGTTATATTCCTACAATTGTTTTATTTCTAACATGTAAGGAGGGTTTTTTAGTGGTACTGCAGAGATTCTATTAAAATGAAAGAAATAGGAAATGACTGGAAAATAATGAATTTAAGTGGAATGAAAAACGGGTAATTGAAGTGCGCGCATTGAAATATGGCAGATACAGAGATGCCAACCACTCTGGAATATTTATAAGGTGCATTTTCATATGAATTCAAGGCTTTCACCATCAGGGAATGGCTTTATAGCCAGGTTTGTTTTGACTTTCATCCAGCTGTTGTGTTATTCACATTTTAAATTTTCACCTCATGCATATTCACGAATGGTTGGCATCTCTGCAGATGAAATAAAAATTGTGTTACCCTTCCTATTACAGATTCACTTTACGAGTTTATATCTTCAGAAATGTTTATGAACCAAACATGGGACAGAAACATTTGTCTGGATAAACTTTACATAGTATTCAAGATCTTGTTCTTTTTGTCCATTGGGAGATTAGGAGGGCCATTATTATTAAACTGGTCGACAAAGAAAATACTACAGGCAATTGATGTACGTTTCAGTGACTTGTTTCTTGATTAATAAAACAGAGTTCCCACTGGCCATAAATGAAATCTACTCTACCTATTTAATGAAGTACAATTTTGTTTAATAGTAGCCATGGAAATATTTGTTTTTTGTTGTTTAATCTATGAATGACAGCACTTCCTACTACCTCTTACGCAACTTCAATGCTCTCTTCTTTGACAGGTTGATGCAAAATTCTGCTTTTTTAAATTATGCTTTGTTGCCTTTTCCTAACTTTGCTCATTCTTTGAAGAAGCTAAATCTATCACAATCGAAAGTTTTTTTTTCATTTGTATACAGACCTCCCAACCTCTGAGACAGAAAAATAGGGACGATTTAAAAAGAAAAAGGAGGGACGGATGAAAGAGAATCTCCATATGGTGTGTGGTAAAATAATAGAAATAATAAAATGCTAGGTAAACATGAATTTTAATGCTCAAATTCATATTCTTCCCTCAAATTCAAAATGGCGGGAGGTCTGTGTGTGGATTATCTTTCTCTTCTCTCTACATTCCCTGACGAAATGAGTTAATTGGGTGAGATTGATGCAGTCATGCCCAGGCAACAAAGTTAAGAATTTTGGCTAATTACTGAGTGGTATAAGTTGGATGATGGTGACTCCCACATACATATAAATAGGCATTTATGGAATATAGGCCTCTCCTTTACCTTTACGAGTAGATGCTGGAAGGGGGAGAAGAATAAACAGGGAAATCGGGTGGTGGTTAAAAGAGTTTACTACTACAAACGCACATAAATACATGTTCATACGTGGATGTACACACTAACATATTACCTGTTCAGGATAAGTCATTGCTAATGAATATTGATTTCAGAAGTAATTTTCCATTCAACAGCTCTTTCTGAATCAATTCAATGGACAGCATCATCAACATTTTTGGTTCAATGAAAATAGTTGTTTTGTCAAAATAAAAGAATGTTTCAAAGTTATGTATTCTCATTCACATCAACTAGTTTTCCAATAGCTCTCCTATACTTTGTCATTTGTTCAAATTATTCTTCAAACATCTACACGGTTGTCCAGAGTAGAAATCCTGCTGTATATGCTCGATTCTAACTTCCAGAATACATTGTATATATATGTACATGACTTTTAAGTTTTTTGTTGTTTTGTTTTGTTTTTGTTCCAAAGCATGGAAAATGCTGGGAAAAATCTTTCCAATCTATCAAAATGAAACTCACAATTTCCATAAGCAGCAGTTCATCAAAACACCCCCCAATTTCAAACATTTCACAATATGTTTTTCAACAACTTTCAAATAACAATAATGCCTCTGGCATTATCTTTGTTTAAAGCAGAGGCATAAAATTCACTTTAAACAATCATTTGATGACAAACCCAGAACAGGCAACATGATGGGTGCAAACTACACAATCTGAGTGCCATTTACACGTAAAGCATCTGACGCTTCTATGTGGATATTTGAGGGAAACATCTAATAGAACATTCAAATGGTTAAAGAGCCACAATCATTATACCGACAGTCAATACACCAACTTGAATTACACTGCCTCTCCATGCATATATACACACACCGCTGATGCGGTTATAGATAGCCATGCTTATAAATACACCACAAGACTTTATTTCCTTTTGGAAATTGCATACTTCTAATAGTTGACATAATTCATTTCATAGGATAAATTAATCCTCTAAATTGTTGAAAAGCCGACCCCAAAATTAAGGCACGGTATCTTCAGGGGCTGCTATTAAAATATTTCCAATGAAATATAATCAAAACTACCATTATCCTAAATAATATATCAGGGGGCTGAACCAAACAAATATATTGATTTCTTTTCATTGATCAATGAATCTTTACATTTATAAGACTCTTGTGCTGGTTATTCAACTTTTGGATAAAACATTAATGTTCAACCTGTTATCATAACTTCAAATAAATTAGTTTTAATTAGTATCAAATAAAAACACAAGACTTCTAAGTAGACTAGAGTCAACAAAGAATCTAAATACGCATGTTTTCTTTCATAAAAATTTATCTGCGCAATTTGATGGAGGAAACCCATTTCTTTCAGAAACTGTGAAAACATAAACCTGAGGATTGCTGATTTAGGTTGGCAGGTATGCAGTTTAAGAGGATTTTCACCAGCTTTCGAGGGGAGCAACAATCCATTGTACAGATATTAGATAAAAATAAATGGCCAAAATTAATATACATGATCAGAAAGTCAAATATTGCCACCAGATTTTACACAGGAAAGTTTCCAAAGTTGAAGTCACCCGTTAAAAAAAATGGATTTTTGAAGAGATGAATATATGTAAAATATCCAGTTATCAATCCAATTATTTTGCATCATTCTATCAAGTATTTTATAACAATTTATGAAAACCAATATTTGAATTGTGATTAAAATCTGGATTCATAATCAAGAGAGATATGGATCCAGCTATGGGCAAGCTTATCACTTTAAAAACCTTCAATAAATTAGTTTAATGACTTTGGATCATGGGTCAACTATCAATATCTTTTTAAAATAATCCCCAAAAGAAAAAATTGAAGAAACTGCCCCAGAGGATAATTCGAAGGGAAGATAAAATAAACAGAAAAAGTTCTCCACAAGATCACAAGTCCTAATCCAGCCCACAAGACTTACATGCGCTGCTTGAATTTGTGGCGCTAGTTGAGGTGTTGGGTTGCGTGCTCATGACGGGTGGCATCGATCTGTTCTGCTCCTTGACCACTGGATCTGTGGAGGTGAAGGAGAGGGAGAGAGATAAAGATAGAACGAAAGGGAGAGAGTGAGAGGGGAAGAGAGACGGGGAGGGGGAATAAGGCAATAAGTAAAGAGGGGAGAGGAAGAGAGAAGGAGAAAGGTGGAAGGGGGAGGTGGGGAGGGAGAGTGTTAGATGAGAGAAACAGAAATGAAAAGAGGAAAGAGAAGGAGAGGAAAAGGAGAGGGAGGGCGATAAAGATTTGAAAAAGATGAGGACAGGAGGAAAGGGCGAGAATGAGAGGGGAGGAGAGAGAGGGAAGGGTAAGAATTAGAAAAAGGGGAGGTGAGGAAATGTGATGAAAAAGGTAGAGGGGGAGAGGCAAGAAAGTTATTATTATTATTGCTTTTGTTATTAGGTACATGTATCATCTTGTATAGAAAGCAAAAAAAAGTATGGCATATCTATTTTGCTTCACCAGTAATATAGGATGTTAGAAGGAGTAAGAAAATAATTTAAAAAAAAAACTTCTTTCACCCTGCATACAGCAAAAGTATAATGCTGATACAAAATAACTTGTGGGTGCTACAAGAATGCTAGAATTTGCTTGTTGCAGATGATCAGCATGCATCAATGAAGATTATCATTGTGTGGACATCTTGTCATAAGCACTCGCCATCAGCCAATCAGAACGTACATTTTAATTTGAAACGAAATTCAGTTGATCACGACTTTCATGAATCATCCTGTAAACGGGACGTCCGCTGCCATATGGGTATCTTTTTATTTTAAATGGCAGGGTGGTGGTGGAAATAGTCTAAGGACCAGCAGATTTACAACACAGATCTAGACATTATTCTTACAGAAATATGGATGCTCCATGGCTTCCCTGGCAGTGAGTCTCTCTTGGTGGTCATAGCGTAATAGTTTGTAAATGAAATTGAGTTCCTCTGAACCCCCCTTCCCTCCCCTCCCCTCTTAGGTCAAATGAGCTGCCCCCCTTTCTGAATGGATTTTATCTTCTCTGGATTGTTTTCTTACAGAAATATGGATGCTCCATGGCTTCCCTGGCAGTGAGTCTCTCTTGGTGGTCATAGCGTAATATTTTGTCAAGGAAATCCAAGGCCTCTAGACTACTCCCCCCCCCTTCCCCTTCCCCACACTAAACTGAGCTACCATCCCGCTGCATTAGTCGTATCATTGATTTTATAAAATAGCATGACATTTTATGGTGTGGATTGCGTTCTTACAGAAATATGGATGCTCCCTGGCAGTGAGTCTCTCTTGGTGGTCATAACATAATAGTTTGTCAAGGAAA
>BQKZ01002763.1:19267-47953 GCA_036244855.1 Temnopleurus reevesii | reverse complement strand
GGTCAAATGAGCTGCCCCCCATTCTGCATTGATTTTATCTTCTCTGAATTGTTTTCTTACAGAAATATGGATGCTCCATGGCTTCCCTGGCAGTGAGTCTCTCTTGGTGGTCGTAGCGTAAAAGTTTGTCGAGGAAATCCAGGGCCTCTGGACTGACAAGGTGCTGGTTTTCACTGTGGACGAACCTTTCCCAGCGTTTCCGTGAATGCCTGCAAGCAAAGTTGGGATGAAATGAAGAAGTTAAAGAAATTATTTGTGAATTTGTTGTGATAATAGGGCAATTCCGTTAATTGGTGAGCCTTTTTTATTTGTTCTACCTCACATTTGTACTGTTTTCTTTCAGTTTATGAACTGCTGGTGCAATAATCATTTAAGAGCAGTACACCTAGTTTAAAAAGTTGATACAAGCGATGGAAACCTATTTTGGGAGGGTCTCATATGGAGGGAGTTGCATGTACACAATTTTTGGAACAAATACAAAAGACAGAATTGCCAACCTTGCATGACGAGAAATTCTTGGCGTTGTCATAAAAATCCCTTTTCAGGGATGTCAGTTGGAATTGATCAGATGGTCTGAAAATTACTATGAATGCAATATTTTTTACACAAAAATGATTGAAAAAACTATGGCCTGAAAATAAATTCAGGCTTTTGAAAGCTGGAATCCATATTATTTGCAGAAAAAAAGTATCCTGTTCTTACAGGCTTACACTATCTAGCAGCTCTGCCAAATCTACTATCGGGCAGTTTCATCTATAAACTTGCCAAAGAATGGAGAAAGCATGAATAATATCCTCATTTTAACTTGAAACCTCTATTCCCATCATATTTATCATATTTTCATAAGTTTATTCTTGAATGGGCTATTGTCACAGGTTATACAGTGGATTTGTGCTATTTCCTTTTTTTAATGCGTTATCAGTCAGAAAGGATGCCGGAGATTAAACAGATTTTGTTTGAATATCTAGCATTTGAAAATACACACTGATTCATTTTAACATCTCTCACATTTCCATTTTATACTCGAGAGTTTTTCTTGCAATTTAACATTATCAATTAGTCTCATCTTTCTGAGGCTTCTGAATCATCCAGTAAAGTTTTAATTTGCTTTATGTTGTCTGATGTTATGTTATCATTAGATAATTATACAAGCTGCATCAAATCTCGTATTGTCATTGATTTTATGGTCTGGATTGTGTTTCATAAAGGAACGCACAGCTGGTGACCCTTTCAAGTAGGCATTGGTACTGTAATTCCTATGCCACGGAGTCAGCACCTGAAAAGGGGTCACCAGTCATAAGTGTAAAGTCATGCATAATGGTAAAAACAACTTTATGAAACACAACCCAGGTCTAAATGTAACAATACAGATTGTTTGAATGGATGCACAGAAACTTGGCAATTTGAATGAAATTTGTTGAAATCAGTGTGAACTCTCTAGCATTATCATATTTTATTGTTGCTCTGACAATTTAATGCAACAGACCCCTCAAGTTGGCCGATTTCTATAATCAGTAAAATGCAAACCCCCAACATAATCAATGTCGATTCATAATGTTCATTATTCCTATCATTATTCCCATCAAAGGGAATCTCTGAGATGCCAACCTTCCAAAAATATGCATGGGGACAAAAATTTAATTGTGAATTATCAAACGGCTCTACCATATTGCATTTTCTCTCATAAGAAAATATTTGGTACATCTGTTTATTGATTCAAATTCTAATTTCTCTCCTCTCACATTCAAAGGATTATCATCATTACTATTATTATTTATTCCGCAAATTCAAATCAGTTACAATGAAAATAAAAAATAAAAAGATACAATAATTGGGCATAAAATAAATTACTAAGACCTGCAGTTGGTTTGAGAGGGCTGCTAGGGCGTGGAAAAGGAGAGCTTAATCTCCACAAGGCATTAAACCTTACCTTCCTAAGATATCATTGAACCTCGGATCCAGTTCAATCTGATATTTGTCTAGGTACTCATAGAGCTCGTCTGTGCCCAGGACCTTGGCGATCCTCACAAGTTGGTCGTAGTTATCGTGGCCATGGAAGAAGGGTTCCTTGCGGAATATCATACTCGCTAGCATGCAACCCAAACTCCACATATCTAGTGAGTAGTCGTACAGCTAGGAGAGGCAGGGGAAGAAAGTGCAATTACAAATCATGTTATTTGCTGCTTTCTATGTTAAACATTTCAATTGTAGGTTAATTCATTATCTGAAATTTTTGTTAAGGTTTTTATTTTCATAAATTTCATGACCATGAATTTGTTGAAAATTTTACTTCTTCTTTGGTTGCTTTTTGTTCAGCTATTAGTTTTGTTTGACTATTTCTTATGTTTGACTATTTTTGCCACAAAATTAGTTTTTTTATATTAATTTTCAATATGTATGTGTAAAAATATGTTGTTTTGAATCACTGCATATTTCTAAATTATCATTCTATGTGTCTTGAAATTGGAAGGGAGAAAAAGGGAAAACAAAAACAAGAACAATTCCATATCATGGCCTTAGCCTCATTTCCTGCATAATGATATTTCACAACATGAAGATAACAACCCGCCAATTTGAAAATGTATGTATTTGAGTGAATTCCCTGAAATTCATGTAGGCAGGAATATTTGCTTTCAGTGTGCTGAAATATAATGAAATACCAGGAATTAATGAAATGCACTCTTTACTCAATCATTACATTCTTTAAATGCTTGAAAATATTCTGCTGGTCTTAAGTCGTATTGACTTTTAAACGTAAAATATCATAGGAAAGGACTTTCAAAGTAATCATTCTCTCAAGAACCACTTGAAATATCTATAAGTAGTGCTTATGAAGGAAATCAATTAGCAATTCCTTTTGAACAATATCAGTAGCACTTCTTTGGATGTAATGTCTAGTTTGTAAATCAATTAATATTTCATTTAATGTTATCTCTCTGGAGATGATCAATTTCGTATCTTTTCAAAAAAATAAAAACTTTACAATATCTATATAAACAGATTGTATCTTTGTGGCGAGACCAGAAGCTTGGATACTATGCAAAAAATAATGAGGCGAACATTTTCACAACTAAGTACTAATTCTGTTAGACCTTCACATTTTATTTTTTTAGCTTAGTGAAATTTTTGCTCTTCTTTCTAGTTAGCAACATTTGTTTTTCAGACAAATAAGCCCAGTTCCAAGATCCTACGTTCGTTATATTAGGAGTTCATTCATAGGCTCTCTTGCATACAAAGTTGCATAAGTCCAAAAATCAGATTCAAGTTATAATTCTGATTGGTTGATATCTATCTTTTTTTTAAATTTATTGTAACTTTTCTAAGCAAGCTGTCCAAGAATGTTTACACTTCGCAAAAAAGGTTAGGGATCGCCTCTTACATGTGTATATAAATTACTATATGAGGTTTCATACTTCGGGAAATACCATAGATGAAATTGTCTTGCATGTTATCCAACACACTGAAATCATTTTCACACATGAGTGACTTCAGTTGTCGTATGATGTCTCTTGCTGCAACTATTACAAGTGATCCCATAATGAAGTGAAATGCTTACTAAGTGACCCCCAATTTGCTTTGAGTAGTATAGTAACAACCTGTGTCAGAAAGTCTGCCTTTCTTGTTTCTTTAAATGGAGGTTTCGCTTACCTGATAATCAACTAAGAGTTCAGGACCTTTGAAGTATCTTGATGCTACTCTGACATTGTACTCTTGGCTGGGATGATAGAACTCTGCTAAACCCCAGTCTATCAAACGCAGCTGTAATGATTGGGAAAGCACAGAACAATATTTATATCTGGCAAATCATTCTGTTATAAAGCTACTGCTATGATTATAATGTGCAATGATTTAGCTATGAACATAAAATGAATCATTAGTATTAAAAAGAAATTGAAGGGAGCACAATATAAATTTACCATTCAGATAACTGAAGAACAAAATCAAATCTGTCATGAACTGGCTTCTTTGTTTCTTTTAATCTTCTCTATAAATAATGACCATGATGAGCATATCATTTACCCAAAGGCGCAACAAAATATAATTTCATTAATGTTTTATGAGCAAATACTCACAAACTTGGTTAAACAGATTTATATGTGCAAATGTATTGCATAATGCAAATTAAGGTACAGCTTATATGCATGAACTAATAAAGAACCTAAAAAATGTGGTGTTTCATGAGTTTTCTCTTTACTGCAAGAGTTCATTGACTTCAAAACTACTTGGGCACTACACCACAAAATTTAATGAATGAAAAACTATTCCTTTACAGAGTAAGGACAAGGTGAAATAAAAACTGGGTAAGATTATTCATGGATTCCATGCATGTGTTTACGTCAATAGAAGTCTATTTCTCTCAACTTTCAGCATCATTGCAAAGATAGGTCATTGAGGCAGAGAGGAGAGGAGAGATTGAGAGATAGATACAGCAAGAGAAAAGGAAGAAGGAATATAGGACAAGAAAGGATGAAACTTTGAAAGTAAAAGAGAGAGGGACAGGTAAGCACGAAAGAAAAGGGAGGAAAATGGAAGTGAAAGAAAGAGGGAAAGATAGGCAACTTGTCAATGTGTAAAGGGGTGAATGAGAACATAATGAGAGGTATTTATAGGAAGAGGGTGAGGGGAAGATTGTGAGACAGATATGGAACAAGAGAAGATTTATAAACAGGTAAAAATGGAGAAACATAGGGGGAGAATAGAAATAAGAGAAAGATGGAAAGGTATGCAATCGTTTAGAGGGGTGATAGATAATGTCAAGATGGGTACCAATAGAGGAAATGTTCCAGAGGAGAAACGATAGGGGGAGAGGGAGCGAGGTGACTATTAGGATGGAAAATTAGAAGATAAGGATAGGACGGGAGATAGGTGTAAAAAATGTAAAAGAGTGAATGAGAGAAATAATAGGTAGAGGAACAGAGAAAAGACAATTTACAGTCACCCAGAATATGCATTCTTACCACATGAACCACACAAGAAAATTGCATAAATCCATTTTCATCTCATCAGAAATACTTACAAATGATGATTCAACCAAGATTATGTTTATAAATAAATGAGGGAAGGATTAAAAGAACATGCATGCAGGCACATGATAAGGTGAAATAATAAGCACATGTCTTGTGTTCATAATATCTTTATCCTATATTATATTTCACTATTTAAATTGCTTATTTTCTAAAGGATTCCGAGGATAAATTTGGTCATGAAAAGATAAGACAACTACAAAATCATGGAACACAAATAACATAGAACCTTCTGATAGGTTCGAAAAAAAAAACACATTCAATGGTCATGGTTAACAAATAATGAATGCTGGCAAGTGTTCTAGTATACACATAATGAATGGCTAAAAGTGCAATGGACAGAATTGCTCACGAGGTGAATGATGAAATATCCATCCAATGAGGCGGTAGCCGAGTTGAATGTATTAAAGTTTATCTTTCACCAAGTGAACTAGATGTCCCATTGCACTGATAAAACATTCCTTCTGTGTTTTATATGACACTCAGGGGATATTGTTCAAAATCAACTTCAAATCAACTGCAACTTTGCAAATTGTAACACACAGTTTTATCCGCACATGTCTTACAAAATGCACAAGCACTGATTTTGATTGGAGCATTCCGATCAAAAGCAACTTGCGACCAATTACAACTTTTGAGCAACACCCCCTAGTCCTAACTAGTTTTACTTCTTTTGCTACTCTCCAAAACACAAATGGCAGCAAGCAGGCGCACATTTGAAAGCTTTTTCTCCTGCCTGTGACATGCCCATGTAAAAATTCCATATCATTCAATTTTTATAATTTCACTCTCTTACATATCACTGTAAACACATACAAGTAGACTTCATGACATTCCAATTAATACCAAATAAGTGCAGAATCATTGAACGTCAGGAGACTTGATGACAAATCGCAGGGCTATGAATAAACTTAAATTATTGAACATCCCACTTCAGCAAATGAACAAGTACTTACCCTTCTGTTTTCATGGTCTATCATTACATTATGTGGCTTCACGTCTCTGTGCATGATACCCATACTGTGACTGTAGTCTAGAGCCTATGGAAGCAAGAATAAATAGGAAAATGATGAAGTTAGAAAGTTATTCAATGTTTTGATGTATCATATGTATCATATTTTGATTTTTATATATTTTTGTACAGTGTTCACATCTCTGTGCATGATACACATACTGTGACTGTAGTCTACAGCCTATGGATGCAGGAATAAAAAGGAAAAAGGATGAAGTAAAAAAAGTTATTCAATGTTTTCAGGCATCATATATTGATTTGTATCTATTTATGTACAGTGTTCATATCTCTGTGCATGATACCCATACTGTGACTATAGTCTAGAGCCTATGGAGGCAGAAATAAAAGAGAAAAATGATCAAATAAAAAGTTATTCAATGGTTTGATTTTCCATTTTTACACATTTTTGTACAGTGTTCACATCTCTGTGCATGATACCCATAATGTGACTGTAGTCTTGAGCCTATGGAGGCAAAAATGAAAAAGAAAGTAAAAAAGTTATTCAATGTTTTCAGACATCATTATTCATTTTCATCTATTTATGTACAGTGTTCATATCTCTGTGCATGATAAACATACTGTGACTTTCGTCTAGAGTCTATGGATAGAGGAATAAAAAGGAAAAGCACAAAGTAAAAAAATAGTTATTCAATGTTTTCAATACATATTTCTGTAAAATGTTCACAAATCATAAGAGCTGATAAACTAAAGAGAGTATTGTAATTTCATTAACTCAATTCAAATTTGAAGCCTTTTCTGAAATGAACTGTACCACTATGCTTATACAGTACATCTACATTCAATGATTAAAAAGCATTTACTTTTTTAACACATATATATATATTCTGAAGAAAATCATGTTGTATGACAATGAGATGCCAGATTCTGAAACTTCTTACAATGAAATTTGCGCATTGTATAAAAGCTAAAAGACACACAGATCTTTGGCATGGACTGGGTCATTTTTTGTCCATTACTACACTACTATTGAAAGAAAATAGAAGGCTTCATGTACACTTGGCAGACTAGTAAAAAAAAAAAGGGGGGGGGGGAAGACAAATTCCTGTCAAAATCTAAATACCAGTGTAAATAATCTTTGGACTTTGTAAACTCTAGCCTAAAAACCAACATTCTATCAAACCCAACAATAGGAGGAGAAACTGTTGTACATGACTTATGGACATAATTACAAAAGCATTATACATTGGGTTATATCTTTATTGTTCATCTATATTTCATTCTATCTTTCCCATTCCTTGTGACCGAATAATTAAGATTTTTCAGTAACTTATTTCTTTATCCATCAAATGCTTATCACTGGCTATAGTGAACATATATATAAGAGAAAATGTGTAACTTTTCCAATGTCACAAAGAGTGAATTTTTCAATCAAAATAATGCAATTTGAACGTAAAAATGTCCATATTGATAGGATAGCCTCTGGTCATTAATAAGATAACAACAAAAAACAACAATAACAACAACAACAACAACAACACAAAAGACATTTATAATAGTCATCCAAATAGGAATTTGTCAGTTTTGTGCTCATGTTCTAAGCAAGAAATTGTTTGTCAGTTTTTTCTTTTATGTGTGTTCCCTGATGCATAACATAGTGAATCAATGTGATTTCTACACATAGCTAATCAAATTAATCTGTTATTTTTTAAACAGACACTCTCCTGTTAAAATTTGTGTTACTTTCAAGAAGAGGGGAATAATTTTTTTTGTAATACTAAACAGGAGAATGATAACATTAATAAGCACAGTAATGAAAAAAGTAAAGAGAGGCAAATTCTTAGAGTTTTTAAAAACAGAGTAGAGATGGTAAAATAAGATATCATGCATACACGATACATGTAATATTCTGGGAATAATCTTCATCAGAAATATGCAAGTCTTCGTACATCAACCACGATGCGCTTTGAATTCCCCTCGTAGCATTCAATGAACCCGGGTAAATGTAACGACAGTCAAAGGAAGTATTGATGATTTAAATGTCATTGCGGATGTAAGATGGCATACCATTTCTACTAGACCCACTACACGTGCATTACTAGATGTACATACTGTAGATCTAAATAAAGCAGTTAGAAAATTGTAAAAAAATTGTGTTGATGTAACAATATCATCTGAGAAATTAGCCCCCCCCCCCCCAACACACAGAGTCCAGGGAATAATTTTACTTTTCACATCTATCAGTTTGAGACATCGAGGAAATATTTCCAATACTTTACTTTCCAGTTTTATGTAAACAAAAAATTAAAAAATTGCTAAACAAAACATACTTTGTATAGCAATCCTGCTACAAATAATGCAGAGCAAAGTGCGATGCAATACTAGGAATATTAGTCCCTGGAGTTGAACAATGAAACTTCACTTGTAACCCATTTACTCATCAACAACAACAACCAAAACAATTTTTTTCAAGAAATAACCCTATCATTGGGATTTTAAGTGACACAAATTGGCAAGAATATGTCTCTACTAGTTGGCTAGCTTCTATGTCAAAATGAGGTCCATTCTCTGATTTATAAAGACATATTGCATGCTAAAATATCCCTTTTCAGAAGTCCTATTCAGGGTTTAGAATGTACATGTAGGAGTTTAAAATAGTACCTTTACAAATCAGATTTTTTCTAGTATATTTGCAAATTATTTGATTTCTGTTTCTTTGTATATTTATAAAAGCAACATGCCATTTCAAACCTGTAACTAGGAAAATGACAAGGAAAAAATAGAACAAATTTACATTAGGACTTAAAGCCCAAGTATATGGTAAAGATTAAGAAATGTGAATTTTGGAGATATTTACCATGACATATAATTTTTATACACATTTTAAGACCATAGCATCTTTTTCTACGAGCTGATTCTTTTGAAAATTTGAATTTGACCTTTAAATCAAATTAAGCGTCGTCTCTTGGTTATATCAATATTTTGCTTCTTTTCGGGCACATACAAAGTTATTTCCAAGATTTGATTAAAGCATGATAAAAAAGGAATACACAAAGAATAAATAATTAAATTTTCATCCAATTCTGTGCATGAGAAGTTGTCCTTTATGAAGAAAGAAAATATGGAATTAGCGTCGGGGGACACGACGCTGAAATAATGTGCACATTTTAGGGTATAGCTTTTCCAAAACTTGTTCATTTTTCGCACAATCTTTTGTACAACATGTTCATGATATCATGTTTCATTTTATATAGATTTGAGGAGAAAATTTTGCGATAAAAATATTTTTTTACCAAAACTGTACTTGGGCTATAAGATAGGTTGGAAGGAAACAATTGTTAAATGCTTAACAAGAATATAGGAAAGGAAGAAACCACAATTTACATCTTAATTTGTGAAACACTAAAAAAAAGAGACAAATTCATTTATATTTTCTCACCTTTAGAAGCTCAAACAGGTAGTATCTGATTTCATAATCTTTTAATGATTGGTACAGTTGCTGTATAGTGAGAAAAGAGAAAAACAACAAAATTACTATTTAAACAATGCATGAATTCATATGAACAAGCCACTGGCCATCTATATCTGATGCACATTATCTATGTACAGCAACTTCACCATTTAGACCATTGTCACTCACAATAAAAAAAATTCTCGATACAAAAGGCCCCCACTTATCAAAAGAACAACTTTTCATTATACTTCAACAACTTTACTATGCCTCTCTATATAAGTGTAAATTCCTTTCGCATTTTTGAACTGGTTACTTTTTTCCTACCTTTTTCCAACAAATCAAATCATTAAATCACTCTGAAAAACACAAAAACTAAACTTAACTTCATGTGAGGGCAGTCAATATTGTGCACAAAAATATATTATTAACCAATGATTGCTCAGAATATGGGGTAAAAATGCAAAACGTTTGTTAGATATGCTTACCTTGAAATCTGTGTTGTTGACATACTCAAATATAAGAGCTGGTGTTCGAGACTGCAAAAGACGGAAAAGAAAATATGGAAATATTGGAAATGTTGAAAATATTGAAAATATCTACTGGTAAATCATGTTAAATCATTAACGTTCATATAATCTACATTCTGGAGGCTTTTCCTACACAAGGCAATTTGAGGATTCAAAAGATGGACAGATTCTCTGATTTTGAATATTTTCAAAAGTGCAAGTAAACATTGGAGAAATATGCATGGCTAAATAAAACTTCTACACCTATTTCTAAAAGAGTGACACTTGGGGACTGACTCAATATGCTGACTTGCAGTGTACATGTAATACAACTTTCGTATTGAAACTAATATTTTTTTTACGTACAAAGATATCATAGATTTTGTAGGTAGGTTGTAGCTTTTCAGGTGAACAGAAACTAAATTGGTTTTTAATTCTACACAAACTTGTAAAGGGAAATGATTCTCTTACACTTTTGTTCAGAAACTAAAATACTTTTTTTCTTGGAAAGATCATTATACACCAGGCCTACATGAATACCTATGTGTATATATAACCAGAGTAAAGATATGGTAGGGGAGACTGAATACTTCAATATCTTTAATTATGTGTATTTCATTTATTTTCCAATTATTATACTGTACTGATTTGTATTTTGTTGGAAATTACATAAATACAAAATTAAATTAAATTAAATTAAATAGTACTGTGTTTAGAATCAAGTAATTGTAACAATGCAACTTATTGTAGAACTTTACATACATTTTGGAATTATAGCTTGAGCAATAAAAAAAAAAATGTTATGGGCGTAGATATACACCATAAGAATGCTTGTTTATTTTCACTTTGCCTGGTGATATAGGCCTATTCAAACAATTCTGACGGTCGAAATGAATACTTGTAATAAAACTTTTTAAATCTTTCAATTATTTTTTTTTTTTGGGGGGGGGGGGTCAAGAAATTCATCATGTTCATACACAAAGATAAAATTCTTCATTCAAAGAGCATTCCCTAAACTACAGACTATGTATTTTACACTGTTTTTTTTTCTGTTGCTCCACACTGTATATGTATATATTACATTGTAGCATAGCATGGGCAAGAATTGGCTAAATTCAAAGGCCATGGCCTGATAAGTAGTGCTGAGCATTTGGTTTCCCCTCCCAGTGATCATATATTGAAACAAATAAAAGAGCTGGCATGAAGTGCAATCATTGTGCATTTAACTCCCTGTGGCACCGTATTGCAATTTCATACAGAGGGACTACCTTTTGTCTGTCCCCGACATGCACGGAATGTGAGTGGACGCGAGTGTGTGGGTATGTATGGGCATGCCGATGCTGTGCTTCATGTATATGTGAATACCGGGTAGCGTGTGTGGGAGGGAGGGTATTAATGTGTGCACTTGTGCAGCATATTGAATTTGATCATCTTTTATATCCAGCAGTATGTTATGATGTGTAGAGTTATTTTCTTATCTTCCTGTGAGTTATCTTGTCATGTATCCTGAATGGCTGGGCACGAAATTGAATTAGCAACTAAATATTGCTCTAATCTGCCATTCTGAGAAATTGTGTCTCGTACTCTAGATTTACACGCTGGATGATAATTCTGTGTACGTGCATAAACAAAACATGATCAACTACATACATGTACTGTAAGCCTGTAAATTACAGTTTCATGACATATGTGTAGCATTCCTCTAATTCAAAAAGCCTACAGAAAATACATCAGACTATTCTGAACTTTTGCTCCACCATTAAAGAGCATGTTTACAAACGGATCCTGTGTAAAGATTGAATGAAAATGGCACTGAAATCAATTCACTGCAAATGTTCATATTTAATCTAAACATTTGTTATCAAAAATTGTAGGACACATAACTTTCATCTTTATTTTGTCCAATTCTTATTCATATATTTTTAATTAATTTTTTTTTGCAAAGATATGTTAAATAATACCTTGAAAAGAGTGAACAGACGTACGTATGGTGTTGTTAAGTTGTTGTTCTTAGAAAAAAATAGTGTATATTATGTATTGGGTTTGCTCACATTCAGATATAATTTGTGTGCAAATGAATACATGTATGTAGGAAGATGCAAAAGAAATTATAATGCATCTCATTGAATGAAAGTAAAACTAACTATTTCCTTGCAGAATCGATCAACTTTGCATTCATACCAATATATCTTTTAGGGGGTGTTGTTCAAAAGTTGCAATTGATCACAATTTGCAGTTGATCGGAACGTGCCAATCAAAATCATTATTTCATGCGCGTCTTGTTAAATGCGCATACCGTGCGCGAATGAAAATGCGCCTTACAATTTTTAAAGTTGCAGTTGATTTGCAATTGATTTTGAGCAACACCCCCTTAGACTAAATTTCTAGGGGTAAATTAAAGATTTAAAAAAAAGCAAGTGATACTGAAGGTTTTCCCAGGGTCTACATTATAAACCAGAGATTTGATTCTAAATTGGAATCCCTTCCCACTACATCTATCTGTTACATTATTTGAATGTTGTTGAGCATGAAACACCATTATTCTGAAAACCAATTTGATTTGCTTGATTAGTTTTTCAATTTCAAAAATATTTTTACAATTTGGACATAAAATTAAGATTTGGCAAAAGAAATATCCACACTTATATAATATCAATTACACATGAATTACTGTAATATCGCGTAGTATCTGAACAGCAAAGCTTATTATGTTTATACTCAGTTGGAGAGTGCTGGGAGTCTTCATACAATAGATGCTATTTTTAAAGGGATGTATCAAAGAAAAGGGGTCACATTAGTAACTCGATAGAGGATTTTTTTTTTTATAATTCATACATTGTTGTAGCAAGCTTTCTAGAATGTTGTTCTGCTCAATTAGGGCTCAGGACCTCAATGGAAATGATGAAAGCTCTCATGATTTTTGCATTGCCTAAAGAGAATGGGAAACATAACGAAGACTTTCCTGGGTTGTGTTTCATAAAGACGTTCATAGATCTACGCGTCACTGGTGACCCTTTCCCAGGCATGATCCAGTGACAGGAGTTATCATTGAGTGCAAGATAGGGTCACCAGTTGTTCGTACATTCGTGCTTAGATCTATGCACAGCATTTTGAAACACAACCCGGCATTAGACCCCAATTTTAATAACGTTTGACGAATATACCCTCTGGAAAATTATCTTACAGGAAAACTAGATAAAAGGCTAAAAGTTTGTAGAGATACTTTATCTACATGTGCAAAAAAGGGATCAAAATGCGGAATTTAATTTAGACTTTTAGTAAATTGGACAAAATGTACACATTAAAAATTGAAGGAGAAAGATTCAGATAAACGTTTCATGTTTCTTAATCCTGGGGGAAACGTCTTCCATTAACCACAGTTGACATTTTCCCCTTTATTTATTCATAATGAGTTGAGATCAGAGAAGGTAAAATTGAAGACCTCTGTTAAACATTCTTCAGACTTCGATTTCCAGGACTTTCTTTGTAAAAACAAATCATTAAAAGAAAAGTTTTTTGATTCATTGCCCAACCATGATTTTCTTTTATTCAACTACAATCACTGGACTGAACAAAGTTATACACTGTAACTTGTGAATACAAAGGTTTTTATTTTGAGACCTTAAAGGAGAATTAACCCAAGCCATTAATGTGCAGTCAGTGGAGGGAGAAAAGTACAATGATCAAACTGTACAAATTTGAGCAAGATCCAACATTCCATTCATGAGCTATGAATTTTCAAAGTTTTGATTTACATTCCTCATGAACTCCTTGCGTTGGCGACCTACAGGCACAAAATGGCTGCCAATAAGAAGAACTCTCCATTCACTTTCTACACAATATCACATTTTTTTATACCAATATAGACAAGATTTTACGCATGGACATATTCATTCTGAATGCATTTCAGAACGAATGCTGTTTATTCCTTGTCCACTTCTTTTTAATTTACTTTTTGCTTTAATTTTGTAGCAATATGTGCTTAACGGTTGTTCATATCAGGGAGCATGCTGGGATATCTTCTAGTGCACACCCGTTGCGCGCATGGTTTACACTGCACGAAATCGCTTCTGTACTTGAAAACTACCCATCATGCTTTCTAATGCGAACAACCGTAAATGCACGTATTGTTATCAATATAGTAAAAAAAAAATTAATAAGTTTGAAGAAAAGAAAGTTTTATTGGTGAAAAGAAGCTAAAACACAAATATCTAAATTTTAAATGGGGGGGGGGGGGAATTGAGTTACTCACCACAGGATCTTTGACAATGGCTTGTAGTGCGATGATGTTGGGACCCCCTCTTAGATTTTCCAGAATCTTGATTTCTCTTTTTATCTTCTTCTTTTTCACAGGCTGTAAAGGACAACGAGAAAATGGATTAAGTTTCTTGGTGGTGAATACACCTGTATATAGTATTCTCCCTATAGCACAAGGGAATAAAAACACAGCTTAGCAGAGTCGAAAGGCGACCTGGAAAGAAAGTGGGGGCAAATAAATGGAAGGGATAACAAAAACCAAACAAGTTTTCGTTCTCACATTACGATCGATGGCGGGCTATTAAGTGTGTTACAAAAGATGAATATAGCTGAAATGATTTTGTGAGACATTAAAATCATCATTTACATTAAGATTTCATATTTTATATGGTAAAACAAAAATTGTTTGGTTGCCCTCCAATGCCAGTTTTTAAAAAGTGTGATGGTCTGTCAAAAAAAAAACCTTTTTGTTTCATTAATTCTTTTAAAAATGTTCCAACACAATTCATGAGGAAAATCAGACTAAAAGGCTAAAGGACATATCTGTAAATGACTTTTTGGTTTCAATACATACTGTTATCTTCATTTTCAGATGCTTAGTTAGTTGAGGGCAACTTTTTCTTTTTTGGTGGGGGGGGGTAGCAAAGGAAGCATTCTAAAATTACATACAGTGTACAATGTTTATATCTGAAGATCTATCATTCATATACTTGATTCATTTGGAAAGTTGACAGGCGTTTCCCCCTTGTACACCTTCCTAAATCTAATTCAAACATTTTTTTTTCAACAATACATTTGTATAATGGATGAACATGTTGAGGATAAAATAGACAAATTCTAAGGAAATACATTTCATGACATTTCAACAATATTCCCCAAACCATAATTTGCGATTCAATCACATTATCAAACGGAAGCACATAAAAAGTGAAGTTGCAAGCAGTTGAGATCTAAATGCCAGCATTGTATTAATTATGAATTCAAAGCAGTAAATTTTACCACACGCGCCATAAACCATGAAAGTAAAATTCTGAAAAAGAACTGGAGCAGAAATAATATTGATTAGACTCTTTTAAATTTTTCTTTTTCTTTTTTTCTTCTGTTTTTTTTATATTATTGCTTTTCTTTTTCCCCCTTTTTTTATCAGGGTTTTACACTGTAGTATTTCTTTTACTTACACTGTAAATTGTTTTGAATTTGCTGAATAAACAATAAATAATGATAATTATAGTGCAAATTAAGAATATATAATTCAGAACATTTAAGTAACAAATGGTCCCAAACATATTCCAAATGAAAATTGAATTACACTATTCACGACAAGACCCAGAGGCATATATTTCAAATACCTGTAGATGTGGACCGTATAGAAAATATGTCTAAATAGCAATTTAGGACCAATTGTAAATTTGCTTCCATTCAAAACATCCCTTTCTAACAAGTTTCAAACATATAACTTTTCCAACAATTAAAAATGATATGATTTGAGCTCAGGATATGCTGAAGTGTTAAATTTTAAAATATTAACATTGCAGTAAGCATATTATTTATTAGCTCCAGTGGGAGTACTAAAACATGGTATACATTGTACATGAAAAAAGAATCTTAAAAAAACATCACTTTTTAATGTTTCAAAGACCACTGCAATCAGTCATACAGACCACCGTTCTTGAAAATGAAATGCTACCTATATGTATAAGAAAAGAATTGAATGTACCAGTTAAATCCAAATAGATTGTTATGAGAATTAAATGATTACATGAAGTAGGAAATCTTGACACTCACTCAATCACCCACCTACACTAAAATCAACTGGGGCGAGTTGAGAAAATTATCTGCGACATCAAACTTTCGTCACTTAAATTGTCAGTGACAAGATTCACTTTTTTACTGTTTTTTTTTTTGGGGGGGGGGGGGTTGGGGGTTGGAGAAATTTGTCTGAATTAATTGCGAAAGCTCGTTGCAAATCCTTGTGAGAGATGCCAACCTATGTGACTACAGACATAGATACGTACAGTGTGCAAAAGGGTAGAAATAGGCCACTTTCGTAAAGTAGTAAAATTTATTCAAGTACGAATGATACAGTTGTACACAGTGAAGTCCAGTAACCTGCAATTTCTTCTTCTTTTTTTTTTCAAAGATGACTGAGCTGCGATCCTCAATAGCTTTAACTCTAAAATAAATTATTCTGAAGTTATTTCAGCAATGAAAGGTTAAATGCATGCACCAATGGACAACATCAAAACACTTCTAAGACCCAAACTTTACTGACAGAGAGATGAAAAGGAGAAAGTCTCAATATATGGAGAACTATGACTAAGGAATGAAAGATATTTGTGCAACAAGAGACAAACCACACTGGCTTCAAATAAATGTCATTTTTCTGTGCTTTATTCATTATAATTCACAGTCCATTTTTGTGGCATACTGTTGAAGCTAGCTACATAGCAATATCCCTGAAATTTCAGACATATCTACATCAATAGTAGGTTGTTATGCACTTATCAATTGTAAGACGCACCCCTCGACCCCCGGGAATGGTGCGTCACTTGTCAGATGTGAGTCAGATTTTCCTATACCATGACGCACCTGTGTGTCTCGACTATGACGGACCTTTTCTTACAATGACTGTGCCTGGACGAAAAAATATGACGCACCAGTTCAAGATTTTGACTGACCATTGTGACGCACCCCGTCATGGTAAAGCTCCGCGCGCACGTGGCACGCTATGCATCGGCGCGGCGCTAGTATAGTATTGCATGCATTGTTGACATCGACATGCATGAAAGCTAGCTGAAGACACACAGTGCACTCGCTGACATTCTTGTGACGTCAACATGAATATTATTCATGTCTCAATCCAGCCTAGCACCAATGCTACCAATCGCGATCATCACGGCAAGAACCGAACCAACCAACGTAGTGCAGTGCTGGAACGAACGGGGTATTAAAAAATAAACAAAGTGACGAAAAATACCTTATTTCTTCCTTTTTTTGAGAACCCAGACAGAAGACAGCATGAGAGAGGATTTGAGATCAATTATTATTATTTGGGGGTTTCCATTTCATTTGATGTCATCAAACACGATTTTGGGCGCCCGGTGCGAAAGTATAGATTCCATGTCAATATTATTTTTTTTTTATATTCAAGGAGTTTGCATGTTTAAAAACCCGGTACGTGGTGGTACGCGTACGCGGTGACGTGAGTATTGCGCGGACAGACCCGTTTGTAACATGGCGAGGCATTATGACGCACCCATGTAAAATGACCGACTATGACGCACCCCATTCTCCATGCTGTGACTGACCAAATGCTTCCATGACCATACCCTGCGTCATTCATTTGTTGGTAAATTACCCAACCATGACGCACCTTTCCCGGGGGTTGAGGGGTGCGTCTTACAATTGATAGGTGCATTACTTTCATGCTTTAAAAGATCATTGTACACAAGTCTATTGGCATTATAATGCATGAATATTTTAGGGAATTCATAATCGTGAAATTCTCAAAGATAAAATCCCAGTGTTAATTTCAGCTTAAAATTAGAGTACCGGACATACAAGAAAATTTTACTCAAATCTTGCAAAATATTTGACCATGCACTTGTTCTTGTAGATAACCAAGGTATTCAACGTGCCCAACATCAGGATTAGGATTTCTTTGTTTTATCAAGTACATACAGACAAGTGTTTTGTCAAAACAAAAACATTGTGCTGCACTCAACCCAGGTGAGGTGAATGGGTACTTGGCAGGAATATTTATTCCTTGAAATGCCAAGAGTGCTGGTGGCTGCCGGGCTAAAACCAGGGTAATAATATTGCAAAGCGCCTTGAGCACTCAGCAGAGTGGATATGTGCGCTATGTAAATTGCATCTATTATTATTATTATTATTATAAAATCCAAATCATGGTCCCTTGAAATACAGGGATTCAAATCATATCTACCTGACAGGTCCATGTGCCATTTGCGGGTGGTGTTGCTACTGCCTGCTACACAGGTTTTAACCTAAAATCAAAATGTTGACCTGACATTTGCTCTGGCAACCCAACATTTGTTCAAAACGACAATAGCTCTGGTTATACTTTTTGCTATACATCATAGGGTTAGGCATGTGATAGGTTTATGCTTCAGAAAAATATAAAGCTTGGGATTATAAAAATCAAAATGTTGATCTGACATTATTACATCAATTGGTTTGGTTATAATTTTTGTTTACACATAGGGTAATGAGTTCGGGTTGTGATAGCATTTATGCTTCAGAATGATGTGAAGATTGGGATTAGATAGGTTAGAGTTTGGGATTAGGTTTAACATTAGGCTCACTGAGTTGAATATCGCCAGAGTAATTATTGCCAAGGCGAGTGTCATTGCACCCACAAAATATCTCAGAATTCAAAATTGTCTTTGATCCATTTTATCTATAGAAAAAAATTAACAAAAATATACAAAAATAAACAAAAAAATAATAAAAAAATATACAAAAGCTCACCTTCAAGATTTTGATCACACACTTTTCATTGCTGGTGATGTTGACAGCTTCAAAGACCTCACTATACTTTCCCCTCCCCAGCTTTCTGACAATCTGATAGTCATCTTGTTGCCTGCAACAGCATTGGAAGAAAAGGATAAGAACAGCCATTAAGGCAACGATAAAACCCTTGATTACAATGGACATCTTGGAATCCGCCCCCACTCAAAACCTTACAGATGGGACTACAGTGTACAGAGCTAGCTCCGATGTTACTCTGTGAGAGCCAACCCTACGCCTACTGCATAAAGGCAAGTTTGTCTACTCTTAATCGAATAGACATTGATATGGAGTCTGTGACCAGCTAGCGGGGTCTGGCATCTATCTGTGTATGTCATTCTGTACATATGTGAGGAGGACTGGTTTACGGAGCAAGGGATCTAGTATCCCAAGAATCTGCATCACGGGGAGATGCGGTGAGACAGGGAGCATCATCAGGAGAGGCCAGTGTTTTGCTTCAGCTTTCAGCTTCCAAGTTAATTGATCATTGAACTTTCACCCATGCAGCATGCTGAATGATATTGAGGGTATATGATACATATAGAGGGTATATGATACTGGGGCTCAATAGAGGCCTTCACAGCTCTTGCACCGACATGTAATTGTAAGTAGGGATTTGTCAGAATTCATCAAAATATTACGTTTTACTAGCAGTTCAAATAATAACGTGGCACGTTACGTTCCTTATACCTAATATCAACAATGAGACTTTAATAATTGGACTCCAGTTTGCATACATTAATTGTTGCTATATCAGGCAAGCATCAGGTAAGATTTTGGGTTGTCACAAACAATCATCATGTACAGACAAAGCAGAAAATTTGCATAAAGTAAACTGCCTACATATATTTTCTATAAATGAACAGCTGAAAATGCACCTCTCATCAAATTAAAAAATCAAAGAATTTACAATTCGTTAAATTAAATATTCATAACTTCTTCATTTGTTATCCGATTTTGTTCCAAACTTTTTAATCTGTTTTGTAAAATCTTTTTGCTTTCAATTAAAGCAAGATTTTTCAGGCTTGGGGTCCACCTTTAATGGACCTTTGCACTTACAACGAGAACAACACAACAGAGACAACTTTCTGAGAGACCAACCCTTGAATTAAAGGTCAGGAAAACAAAGGGAAGCATGACAGGTGATAGGAGCCTGTGCACTACATATGAACTCGAGTCCATCCATTCGCTTGACATCCTACAGTAAGTGCTAAACACAACAAACAGTTATCAAAGACGTGACGGTATTCAACTATTTGTCTAATGAACACGCACCCAATTGAAATAATTAGACAACATTGTTTATACAAATTTATGATGGGTAAACATAGTTCTGTTCATTTCTAGCAGCTTTCGAAGAAAATTAATTAATTTTGTCGCAGTATCACAGGCTATATAACATGGGATGCAAATGCTTGAGATATATATTTGCGAGTAAATATTGTGTATTAAAAAACAATCTAGATGAGGTGGATCGCTTTACATTCAAAATCAAATTACAGGGAGCTACATGCACAAAACTTGTAGGTAAATACATGTAGACACTACTGTTTCATGTAGGCACAGCCATACATGTACTATGGACTGCACAAAATGTACAGGGATATATATAAAATGTGATACCATCATGGTTATTTGTTTATTCATTTTATTTATCTATCTATCTTCTTTTTTTTGACAAGGCAGATGACTATTAAATACATACTGTTATGAAAGGTTCTGGTTAAAACTATGGGCCTGATGTGCCTGCAAAAGTACTATAATTTGCATTATCTGCTTAGAATCACAATAAATATAATAAAATATGTATGCAAACTAAATCTCAAGGTGATTCAAATCATTCCCTGAAGTGGAGACCGTGACAAAATCCTATAGGAACACTGCACTTGTACAATGTTTTTGTTCACAAGGCATTTTCCTTCAAATGGCACTGAAGAGCACAATTCAGTCATGTTTTTAAACGTACATGTATGCCATCAACTCTACTCTGTAAGTTGTTACACGTATGGGCAATTCCATGAAAGTCTAATGTCCGCTACGCCCAAAATATTTAATATCTTGACAACAGTACTTTTTACTGAGATTCATTGAAATTCAATCTGTGACACACGTACTACAATTCAAGGAATTTCATCAATACATACAATCCCAGTTACAACGAACATGACAAAGCCATGGAATTGCCCTGATGTAAAAGTTGCAGAAATTTCTTCCCTTTCTTTTACATTATGATATACATGTAATTTGAAAGAGGCTTAATTTACATACAGACAAGTAGGCATTCCATATACATGTAGTCTACATGTAGGCCTACATTAAAAACATCATTACCCATGTTTCTACTGCAACATACAAATCTCTAAACTTAAAGGAACATGTAAGCTTTGCAATCTAAAATCCAACTACTGTACACGTTACAGGCCTCTTGGCTTCAGTGCTTTCTCTGATACATGTCATATGAAATGCTTGTGTCTTGCTTGTGGCTCCGATGAGCCATTTGATCTTTAAGTCATCTACTCATATGAATGGCATGCACATAACATCGCCTAGGCATATCACTGGCAGACCTTACAGTGTATATTGAATATGATTCCCTTACTCATTCTATCATCATTACAGAGCAGATATGGGGTTAGCACAGAGGCATTCAATAACAACTAAATTGATCAGAGATAATACAGTGATGCAAGATCTATCATATGTTATCTGTTTCGTAGAAGGATGATATGGGTGGTCACACATTGTTACCTACAATGTACATGTACAGTAATGCGTATAGACATCATGTCAAGCTACAGTGTACTTCATAAATCAACAAAATCTTGCCTAAATTCATATATTGTTACAGGTATGTACATGTAACAAAATGAATTGTGTGCCTTTATTTGCGTCTTGGTTCACATTTAGTTTTGCTGAATTACCAGTAAGAAATGAGTTATTTCATTTCTTTTATCTTCATTTTTAATAACTTAGCAATGACTTACAAATATCTCAAATTGATAACTACTCAATGAAACAAGAATTCGCAAAGAGTTGTTAATCCTGCTGAAAAAATGATAACTTATCAATGAATTAAGAATTATGCTTAATTGCACCTACACTCAGCCTCCTTTTGGGTATGTTATTTCTTTGCAAAAGTCATTAATCCTACTTGAGCCCTTCATTGATAACAGTTTACCTACATGTATGTCTAGGGAAGCAACGTGAAGCAATAATATCGCATAGCTTCACCTGACTTTTGCATCAACAGAGCCATAGCCAACAGCCATCCAATCCATTTAGTTTCTTGATATCGTTCTTTATCACGGATGTGAGCTTGAGAATGGTGTCATCCCAGACAAGTCGGGGAGCCTGACAGTCCATATTTTTTAATTACATTGATAACAGCACCTGGCATTCACCCCATCAGTAAGGCCATCCACACTATCCAGAGTTTGGGAATTGGCTCGTCATTGTGATCCAGGTAAACTAATGTATACATGTAAGCCAATATAGAGAACATTCATTTTTAAAGAATTCAGCCCTCATGACAGCCCTTAATGACATCTTGGTGAGTTGTAATTTTCACATGTTGAAATCGCTTTTTACAAAAGTTGGCACCGGGCATTCAACCTGTCAATAAGGCCGTCCATACTATCCAGAGTTTTGAAATTAGCTCGTCATTGTAATCCAGGTGAACTACTGTACAAGCCAGTATTTTAGCGCACACATTATCATATTTTAGTGCATATCAATTTCAGAGGATTCAAACCTGTCGAAGTATCAGCGGGTAAAAATTTTCACATTTTGAAATAATTCTGATCCGGATAAACAACTGTACAAGCCAATATTTTAGCCCAAATGAATTTTAGTGAACTCAAACCCGTTGACATAATGGCAGAAATAAATTTTCACTTGTTGAAAGAGTTTAAACATGTATACACAAGATAAAGGAATTCTAAAAACTAACTATTTGAGCAAATTCAGGGTAGACAAATTTCAGCTGATAACTGTCAAATGTAGTAGAGCAGGAGCAATAATAGTGAGCTAATTCACAGGAAAAGTTTTGGGATGAGCAAGCCAATGGTCTCTTGGTTTTGGGAGCAAGCTAGTTCACAAATTATCCAAATAGTGAACTAATTCAAGAATTGGCCTACTAATTGGAGCAGTGCAGACCCGATTTTGGTTCTTCAGCTTGGGCTAAGTTCTGCATCAAGGTCATGTACACAGAAGACCACAAAGCAAGCAGGCCTTCGTTTTCCCATGTTTCTCATTTCTGAGTCTGCATCTAAAATTGGAAGTGATGGCCCTCAAGGTAAATTGTGAGGGAGAACAGCCCGATGAACATGAGTTAAAGTTTTCTGTCTCTGGGTACCGTGGACTGAGCTATTAAATCTCAAGATAAGGACTGATCTGGCAAAAAATCAGAAATCAAGGAAACTTGGGATAGTGGAGTGACAGCTACTATCCTTGTGCATCACAACTGTACAGTGTACATGTAAAAGGGTTACTTGTTCCTACTGATATTCCTATATACATGTATATCATACACGTACTTGTTGGGGTGGGAAGAAATTTTATTGGACAACTTCAATGACCTTAGCCAGGGATTCTGGTCAAGGCGGTATCATATTTTAAACAATAAACATTAGAGCCCCCCCCCCCCCCTCTTTTAGCATAAACAAGAACACACAAGAAGCATTGTCACTTTTCAAGTTACACTGTAAAAGGATTCTATGTAAATTTCTGTAAATTGTGTGTTTTTGTACATTTTCTGGAGCAGAGATTTAATAAACTCATGGGCCCGTATTCCGATAGCGAGGTTTAAGTTAACCCTGGTCTAAATATGTGGTTTAAGTATGGGAAGCCAAAAGAGGCTTGAATCTATAACAGTCGATGTTTAATTTACCAGCACATTTGGCACTCAGTCATAGCATTTAAAACTGTCTCGGAATAAAAACTTCAATAGTTTTATACATTATTAGAGCATGGGAAAAGAGAGCAGTTAACATAATAATTATTCATTGTAAATAAAGTTTTGACATTTTTGGCTACCCATACTTAAACCACATATTTAGACCAGGGTTAACTTAAACCCCGCTATCGGAATACGGGCCTTAAAGTTAAGAGTTGGTTACAATTGGATCATTTGGGTGGATACAAATTTGACAGATTCAAACATTGCTTGATTTATCAAGCAATTGAACAGCTTAATTTTGGTGGAAAAATATTATGTACATTTCTCTTTCGAGTGGGCAAGAGACATGGAATCGGCAAGATATCAGCTATTACCCCCAAGGCCCCATATGGTGACATTTTACATTACATTAATGTGTGCTTCAAGTGAATATCACCCTGTACACTGTACATGCAGGCATATCATCTAATTCTTTGTCTTTCTAATTTGTGTTCCAAGAAACATCTTAACAAATAGTAATGTGAGGCATTAAAAAGGGAAATACATTACAAATTTAAAACAAGAGCTGTGGATAATCCTTCTAAATTAGAGGTACAATGAAGACCGGTTTAGAAAAAAGTTAATAAGGGGGGAGGGCTTTAAATCTTTTTACTTCTCCTTTTATTACAATGGCATGTAAATGCACACAATGGCTCATCAGAATATGAATAACATGGGAGTGATTGGCATCTTAGCCCTTTTGACTGTCAAAATGGCCCCTAAAAATTATCAAAAATGCTTTGGGCAACTTTTTGTCCAGAATCGCCTAAAGAAAAGGAGTGGAACAAATACCTGACTGCACAACTTATTGAGCTTTCCTCTATATTAAAATGGTCATTTAATACACAACTGCAAACAGATGCATAATGTAATATGGGATGCAAAATTTAAAACAAATTATGGGCAGGCATACAAGATTTGACTGCACTGTTGTAAATCATGGCTGATGCATTTAAAAATGTTCTTGTCTGCATGATGAAAGTGGCCCCTTGAATGAACAAGATAACCCAAAGATATTCATCATGCAGTGGCCCCATTGCAAATGAAAAGAAGCCCTTACAAAAATTAATTCCTATACGTGTAACTGCTAAATATATAAGATTGGACGACTTTGGCCTACTTGATGTGTACATGTATGAAAATCTACCATTTTGGGCACAGTAAGGACCAGATTTCTTTCATTGATTTTGAGCATATTTGGGTAGTTGTTTTCTTTAGTTAAATGAAACTATAGAAATTAAAATTGCTTATAACTATATCTTCCAGACTCTCTAGATCATAGATGTGTCTAGATGTACACGTACAGCCGAAGCAATTCGCATGTTTGTGTGGGACAGAGGTCAATCTATGGGATGACGTCATGTTAAGTCGGAAGCTAAATCTATTGCAAAAGTAAAGAATGTTTTCATGAAAAGATTACCAATGCCGCATTGCCGACACGAGTTTGCTAAAATATGCTGCAACATGCGCTGTCAGTTGAGCGACATAGCAATATTTTAGCATTACTTACAGTAGTAGAGTCATTGGTAAATTCTCCATGTGCATGTACTTTGCAATAACAATGGCTTCAGCATCCTCCTAATAAATTCTCCATTTGATCCCCTGTTATCCGAGCAAACATTTAAATGACTTTGGCTGTAGTAGAGTAATACAGTGGAAACTCAGTATAATGAGGTGCTTGGGACGATTTATAGTAGTACGAATTTATAGCAGTAATCTCGTTACAGCTGGGTTGAAAACAATAAGTTATAAAGAGCTGGGACCAGAGTTTATACCTCTTTTATCGCAGATATTTCCTTATATCTTCATACCAAGTTTCCACTGTAACAATTTTTTAACAGTGCTAAAATGCTCTATTGAATATTACGACAAATAAAACAAAGGGAAACATGAAAAATTGCAGCTTCCAGTACAATGACCAGACTAATTTAGCTGATATATGAATTAACAAGTTGTCAGTGTCATCTGGTTGAAATTTAAATTTTAAAATCCATTTTAAAAATACCCAACCACTCCTGACACCCAACTAGAGGTAGAGATATTGATATGATTAACGATTCATTTTCAAGATTAGCTTTTAAAGTGTTTTAAGTCATTTTCCCCCTGGAATAAAAAAAAAAACCAATTTCATTTCAAAATCCCCCCCATAAAATCAAATATACACTAGAAGATATAGGCATATCAAATTGAGGGCTGGATCTGGACTGAGGTCTTTACGAGAAAAAAATTATAACTTTAATTTCTTTCCACAAAGACCTCAGTCTCATTGAGATTTGAAAAAGGAGGGGTAAACACTTTTTTATTTTTATCAACCTTTTTTTTCAACATAGATACTTCTATAGGATAGAAGTTGGGTGAATTGTCAACTTTAAATAATTACCAAGAACGATGAGATGGGATTGGCCATACGTGTATCATGCTACTAACAGTTGGTATCTGTCACCTCTTATCATCAATCGTACTGCTGTATGCCGCCAATGACAAAACAGACAGTAGTGAATGGAGAGGTGGAAGGTAACTCGAAAATAACTAATTTTGCAACAATTATCAAATGAAAGTGAATGTGCATAAAATGAAAGTAAATATCATGAATATTTGTCCTATGAAATATAACTACCAAGAATTTCATTAACTATTCAATGGCATCTTGTTAAAAAAAAAAAAATTGAACATTACGTCTACTCTCACCCGAAAACCCAAAACTGGACAGGTCAAATCATCCAATTTGACTTCACATTTTTCAATAATTTCAAAACAAATATTTTCTTTCAAGTATCCTCTTAAACAGACACATCATATATTAATTGTCATCCTCTACAACAACTTCCCCTCCCTTCTCTCATCACCAATATTTTCTCTTTGATGTTTTCTCAAGAACGATTCTTACCCCCATTCAACAACATGCGATTCATAGTCCCAGTACTCTCTGGGTCTGTGAGAGTTCACGTCAGCATACACCCGCGCCCTGCTCATGCTGGTCATCTTCGAGTTCGGCTTGTTTTCCCCAAAATTCGCCAGACTGGAACATACAGTACTGTGCCCAAACAAAGTTGGCACAAATAAAAAAGTGAAAGGAGTGTGACCGACCCGGCCGGTTGTTGGATCCCCAAGAAAAATCGAAAAACTTGAAATGGGCACAAATGTACTCCTTCTGAGAAGCGTCAAAGCTCCTCGAGAAGCACAAAAGATAGATTGATTCCAAATTGCGACCAAATCAACGTTGAAAATGTAAAAACACGCATCCACAATAGTTGACTTTGTTCACAAAACTCTCATCTCATTTCGGCCTCGTGCTGCTGAGCTGTGTAGACTCGGCTCATTCCACACACAGTGCAGTGCAATGTGAACTCCAAATTTTATCACACCCCGCCTTCACTGACTCGTCATTTTGACAAGGTAGAAATAAAATATGATGATGCTGATGGCAACTTGTCCACATCTAGTTACTCCGGAGACAAAGGAAGTAATTATCCTGTAAGTTGTCGATTTACGATAACGCTTAAGAGCGAATTTACATCAATATTGTAGCACAAATTCTTGATCTTCTCGCAAGATGGCGAGAGTTGACCTCACAGCACCACCATTTCTTTTTCGCGATACATAAAGCGTACGTGTAACGCGCGCACTTTTACCGGCATGACGCGCGCGGCGTGAGGTCAAATTATTTTTCGCCTTGTCCTGCAAACAAAAATGAATGCCTCCCTCAAACCTTGGAGGAACTCCAAGCTCAAACAGTAAAATCTAGAGACTTTTTTTTATTCCAGTTACATTCCTAAATTTCTAAGGAAATAAATATGTTGTTTAACATGAATTCTCTGAGTGTTGCTCAAATCTCGGTTAAGAATGGGAGGGTTGAATGGTGGAACCCATATTATTAAAAATGTATTTCTTAGTCAACGCAAAGTCCATGAATACCTTGATACGGTATACAAATTCGTAGTTTGATCCAAATCTTGATGATTGATTTCATTGATTGATTGATTTGCTTATTTTTTTGATAATCTAATTTTCCACGCATCAAAATAGAAACATTTATAACTGAATGACATACAAAATAATCTAGCAATCACTGTTGCATGGGAGGAATTAGTCATAAGTCATGAGTTTAATTAATCAATTTGTTAATTATTGATTATTTATTACAATGATACTAATCATTATTTCATTGATCCTTATTTTAGCAGGATACCCTTACAATAAGATGTTGGTTTTGATCACGAGGTGTCCAGCATAATTTAAAAAAAAATGAACATATACAATAACAGAACTCGGCAATTAAAATAATTAGGATAAACACCCCTCAAGAAAATAAGTAGTCAACTTTGTGAAGACAGAATAAAACAATCACTAAACATGGCTAATAACTGAATTCGATCGTGTGTCATCAAGGGCGGCGGAACCAGGTGCGCAGGGGGGCCCGGGGACACTTGCCCCCAAAAAATTCTAGCATGAAAAAATGTGCCCCTTTTCTGGGTCAAAGTTGCCCTTTTTTCTTTGTCAAACGAAACTTCCTTTTGCCACTTACCAAATAGATTAAGATTCATAGCACCTAATTCATTTGTAAAGTTGTATTGCCATACTTGAAAGGGGCATTTTGCCCGTAATTCAGTATCATGTTTGCACCATTTCAACTTACTTACTTGCCCCCTATGGAATGACCCTTGAACAAATATGCCCTTCTTATTGATGACGTACGTGTATATATTCTCCATAAAGGGATTTTGTGATATTTTTTGTCTAATTCACAAGACATAAATTAATCTATTCTCAGGAAATGGACTATTTTCATGCCCAAGGGGCGGCATACGAAGGGGGGGGGGGTAGAGCAGGAGTTAGTGCCCCAAAAATAATAACGTTAGAAAATGTGTCCCTTTTCTGTCTCAAAGTTGTCTTTTTCTTAATGAAAAGAAACAACACAAATCATTTTTTTCACAAGACATAATTTAACAAAATTAACAATTGGCTTTCTCATGCCGAGGGGGCGTCATACGGGGGGGGGGGGGGGGGGG